>CYKH01001740.1:0-60934 GCA_001460835.1 Bodo saltans
GGAAACAGACACGTTTGCTACGAGCACAATGACACGCGAGGTGATTCAACCGATATTACGTCCGAAACCAAAGCGTGATTCTCCTGCGTTGAATGCAGCTGGAGGCAGTCAGAGTTGATTGAATGTGATATCAAGTTGGTGCATGTCAGATGTCTACAAGACACACTGAAACCCCTCCCTGCTTATTTTTCGAAGAATCGCATCCCTTTCGAATCGAAGTGTGGAATAATTCGTATCAGGCTCGTTGTTTGATCTCATTTTAGAAATAGGAACAGGGACGAGAACCAAAGCACGGTTCTTTGCTGACAATTCGATCGGGGGTTTTTTGTTTGGCGTAGATAAGAGGGAAACGTGATGCTATCCTATGACAATTTCTTATGTGTTGCAAGTCGGGCTGACCCGAGGTCTGTCCTCGTGTTTGTCTCTGACGTCGATACGGTCATGTCACACATAATTGCAGCGTCCCACGAAGTGCAGGCCAAAGTTGTGGTTGTCCCCGATGAGGGTGAACTCTGCAACATGTTTGAAGACGCCGTCAACAATGGCTGGTGGCTAGTTGTGCGAAGAATATCAGATGTGTCATTTGATGAATGGCGAGAGGTTTTTGTTTGGCGTAGATAAGAGGGAAACGTGATGCTATCCTATGACAATTTCTTATGTGTTGCAAGTCGGGCTGACCCGAGGTCTGTCCTCGTGTTTGTCTCTGACGTCGATACGGTCATGTCACACATAATTGCAGCGTCCCACGAAGTGCAGGCCAAAGTTGTGGTTGTCCCCGATGAGGGTGAACTCTGCAACATGTTTGAAGACGCCGTCAACAATGGCTGGTGGCTAGTTGTGCGAAGAATATCAGATGTGTCATTTGATGAATGGCGAGAGGTTGGGACACACCTTGCTCGATTACTTCCGACATCAACATTTCACGAGCGTAAGAACTTTCGTCTTTTCACATTTGGAACAAACGTCAGTATGAATTTGAGGCTGTTCGCGCCGCAACTACTATGCCAATTTGCGCTGATTGTGGATCACGATGGCGCAGTTCAGGCTCGTAGTGATCTCAGCCCAATTTTTTCTGCAGACACGAACTTTGATCAAGGCGGAGAGAAACTCCTGATGTCGAACTTGCTTCCAGAGAACGGTCGAAGCGACCCGTACATGTCGAAGGTTACGATTAGACAACGCATTGCTGGCACACTGGAAGTTAAAGCTCCTGCAACACACATAGACTACGTCGACGAGACGCTATGTTCGCTACGAGAGGAGCTTGAGGAGCGCCAAACGCATCTCCTCGATGCAACAAAGGATGATGATAGCATTCGGGCACGACTTGAGAGTGACGACAGCAAATTTTTCAACGAATTATCCGAGAGAGAACAAGACCATCAACGACAAGAAACGAAAAAGTCTATGACTCGTTTCATCGAGCAGGACTACGATTGGATTTACCCCCGCATCGTGGAATGGGCAATTACCCAATGCCCGGACCTTGAGGCGCTTGGAGTTAACCAAATTACTTCCGACGAAATCGAGATAGAGAGTGTCGCTTGGCGCACCACCAACGAGGAAAGCTCGTTTGCCTTGTGGGGCTCATGCGAAGTCGTTGTTAAGAGTCCGCTTCCCACGCTCTCCACGCTGCACCGAACTTTGACCGTGCAAGCGTTTCGAAAAGAAGCAGCTCGTCATTTTGCGTTGAGGCATCCAAGGATTCTTACTATGTTTGGAGTCCAAGGTGACAATATGATTGTCGAGCGAGCTCAAGGCACTCTCGAACAGTTTCTCGGTAAAAAGCGTGGAAATGCGTCTCGACTGCTGCTCGCCGAGGCTCTTCAAATTCTAAAGCAAGTTCTTGAAGGGCTTTCATACTTGACAGGAAAATTGGTGCACCGCGATGTGGCCTGTCGCAGTGTCCTCGAAGTCGGTGAGCTCGAGTTTAAACTAGGACAATTCTTTTCTTCAATGCCGCCACAAAACTCTGATTCACACGATGCACTTATTCCTGTGCGGTGGACCAGCCCAGAAGGACTTATCGGCGTATTTTCTGAAAGGAGCGATGTGTGGTCCTTCGGTGTTCTTATGTGGGAAATGTTCCAGTACTGTAGCGTCCTCCCATATGAAGAGCACGTTCAAGCCGCGTCTGCCATCTCGAAAGGTACTGTCTTACCGAGACCAATGGGATGCCCTCAACTTATGTGGAGCGAGATGATTTTCCCTTGCTTTGCACTTGATGTCGACCAACGCGCAACACTGAGGCAACTGCTCGCTAGAGTTCAGCGATCTCTTGTTTCTTGGGACACCAATCTTCTTGGTGGCCAAATCCCGTTTCCCGATGACAAGATGTCGTTCGAGGAATGGAACGCAAAAACTGTATTGTAGTAGACACAAAGCAACACAACTGTGTAAATTACCTGGTCGCCATCCTGTTTCTGAGATTTTTTTTCGTTTTCTTTTCAATTAGACTGCAGCGAGAGAGATTGTTCGATCATGGACATCCACACACATTTTCATGCCCTCGACCTTAGACGAGGCGCTAGCGAGAGTGATATGCGAAAGGCGTACCACCGAAAGGCTCTTGAGTTGCACCCAGATCGCAATCCAACTGGAGCAGACGCATTCAAGCGTGTCCACAGCGCGTATGAAGCACTGCAAAAACATTACAAGTCTCATGGTGGTGTTGACTTTGCATCTACTGCACGTAATTTTAGTGCATCGTCTGAGCCATTGTTTTCTGAGGAAGAGTTATTTCGTGACTCCACATCTGACCCTCCACGGCGATACCCTCATCGCCCATTTCGACAGTCCTCTTCACCAAGCGGGCCACCCATGTTTGGAAACACGAACGCACAAACGGCTCAGCACCATGCGCAAGCACACAAAGGCAGAGTTCCTGTCAGTGGGTACGATCCATTTAACGGCGATGCAGATAGCATGGAAGGATTTATGTCACAATCGAAGCACTTCGCTGATATGGAGCAGCGAAAGGCTCGATTAGCTCGATCATCGACTGCGGAAGAACCGGCCACATCAAAACGTCCATCTGATTCCCCTAGAAGAGCCCCAACTCATCATTCTCCAAACTACACACCGTGTCATCAGCAGCTAAGCGACGAATGGAAGGCTCAACGTGAGAACGCTGCGGAAATTGAGCGAGCGCGGGTTGCAATGGAAGAATCGGAAAGACAAAGCAGGAAGGCTCAGCTCGAGCGAGAGACTCGAGAGGAGTGGAACCGAATGACTGCAGAGATGGAAGCAAAAAGCGCTGCAGACGCAGCTCGCACAGCGCATCAAGAGGCTGTTCAGCGGCTCCACAAGCAAGAAGAAACCAACACACAGCTACGTGAACTCCAAGTGGAGCGTCGCAACCTGAAGAAAGAATTGTTTCGTAGACGAATGCCAGCTGCAGGAGAAGTTGACCGAATGACTGCGCAAGAATTGGTACTCATGCAGCAAGTGTTGGAGGACGCACTTGACATGGTTGGACGGAAGCTTCGTGAAGCACTACGCCCAACTGCTTTGTGTTGCGCATGTGGTGTGACCAAAAAAGACAACTCAATAAAGCGATTCGGTTGTGCACACATGGATACGTGCGTCGACTGCGGCCGAAAATGCTTGGGGTGCCCAGTGTGTGGCTCAGATAACCTTGATCTGATGAGCGATTCGTGAGTGGCAAGTCATGGATAGACCAGAATTGTGAACTGCTGTATACTTTAGTGCAACAGTCAAAGCCTTTGAACAGATAACTTGCGCGTTTCGCGTTGTCATCGACTCGTATTTGTTTTTTGAAGGTTGAAAAATGCATGCAGTTCTTAAGGTTCTTGGGGCTCTCCGACTCAACACTGCTACATCAGGTTTGAGATTGGCAACCTCGGTCTCCCTTTTGTGTTTCACCATCCTTTTTCTTGTGTGCCTTTGGCTTCCCAGCCAATCCTACGACACTGATGAGTTGGAGGCGCAAAGCCAAGCGAAAATCGTGATCGTTACAGCAACCAGTAGACCGCACTACCTGTCGAGAAGTTTTGCGCACGTTGACCGATTGCGCCAGTGCTTCGACGTGCAGTGGATCATAGTTCATACAATGGAGCGTGCTGAAATGACAGCTGCCCCCTTTTTCAGAGATGTATTTCCTTGGATCAAGGAGTTGCGCAGCTTTCATGACGAGCCTTCAGAGGGAGGCAATGAGAGGAACATAGCAATTCGCTTCATCGGTGAGCATTTGACTGAGGGTGACGGCTTTGTGTACTACGCTGACGATGACAATGTTCTTCCAGATCTTTGTGTATTGGGGGTTAAGCTACGACTGCAGCATTTCTACGTCGCTGATCAGTCGTCCTGTGGAACCGTTGTGATCTCGACCCAAAACAAAGATTGGTCTAGAGATATTCTAGAGCAGATCGCTTGCAAGATGCCCAGTGGAAGCTTTGTCGTACCTTTAGCGCTTGTAAGAGAGACGAGCAGTAGCATTCTCTGGAGCGTCAAACATGAATGTGGAAGTGACGCCAGGTACTTTACTGCGTTGATGAACGTTTGGATTCGGCAGCATGGAGCTTCGAGCGTTAGGCGCCTGCCACTGAGCTTGAACTTTCAGCATATCAGTGATCAAAGCGGATGCGTTACGCTGCCGTGGACTCAAGCAATGCTGCGTGAAAGCCACGACGAATTCAAGCAGTTACTTGGGAACATGACTGAAGCGCAGAAACGAATTGCGCCTAGCAACAAACAGAAACAGACGCACGTGTCATTTCACTCATACGTGCACATTCTAAGCACCATTCGAGCAATCATGCCACGAGATCGACCCATCCATTATCTGGAAATAGGGGTGTGGAAGGGCGCTACGTCTCTATTGATGTCCCGCCACCAATACCCTACAACTGTGACTGGAATTGATACGTTTCAATTCAGAAATCAACGAACCGAGGCTGAGATGATCAAACAAGTGCTACAAGGCAGCGGCCCCATCCAGTGGATTCCCCTTCATTCTTCAAGTGCTCTGAACGCGACGAGAGAGTCGCTGCAGAGGCTTGGTGCCACAGCCTACGATATTTTGTTCTTTGATGGTGATTACTCAACTCCATCGCTGTTTTATCATGATTTTGTAAACTACTCATCGCTTGTGGCACCAGGTGGTTTTATCGTCGTTGACGATTTCCTTGAGACGAAGGGCTCACACGGGGTAAGAGAGACGATATGGAATCTTGTGCGCGATGGGTTCATAAAGGCAGCAGGCTTGGACATTCTTGGCGTGGTCGCCAACGGAGCTGTTGGCGCAGGGCACGAATTCAAGAAGGGGTTTGTGTATGACTGGCAAGCATCGACCTCCAACGATTTTGTTTTCAGGAAACGCGCTTAGTTGTACAAACGATTGGACTCTCGCGCGCACGAGCACTGTTGTTGTCTTTTCTTTTTTAAAAAATTACTACTCTCATCTCGACTTGTTTGCTTTTGAAGGCATTACACTGTCACATTAGATTTAGCAATGACGTCACTGAAAAGCATCAAAGTAACTCCAAGCGTCGGAGAATTTTCTGATGTTGAGCCGGGAATGATCTTCGTGATTCCCTTCACCATCCACAACGTTAGTGATTCCGTCAAAAGAGTACGTTTCGCACCACCAAAGACGTCCTTCTTTCGACTGATCAACACTCAGCAGAGCATCGCACCCGGAATGAAACAAACTGTTGAGGTTGAATTTACGTCAAAAGAAGTAAAAGAGATTCATGACTTCTTGACGATCAAGACAGAGGAGGGTGAACTCCAGATTCCACTCCACGCGTGGTTCCCTGCACCAAATGTAATGTGTGATCCTGCTATCGAGCTGGGTAAGGTCAGCATGCAACATCCAATCGAGTCGAAAAGGTTCCGCTTGCGCAACAGTGGCAAACGCGACGGTGTCTTCAAGTTTGTTGAAGACTCGGCGATTCAAGGACTCTCCCTCGTACCCCAGAGCGGCGTGGTGCCAGCAGGCAAAAGCTTAGATGTTTTGTTGCACTTCTTCCCCGTAGAGACTGGTGCGTTTAGAGGATCACTGTCCCTTCAAATTGATCAACAGCCAACGCGACTAATTGAGGTTTCCGCTGATGTAGTTGAGTCCCGCGTTGGTGTCGTAGACAAGGACCACCAAGCAATCTCACGCGTGTCATTCGGGAAACTCTACTTCGGACAGAAAGTCTCGAAGACAGTGTACGTCCAAAACTTCAGTGAGCATACTGTCAGCTTCACCGTACGACCTGTTGATGAGAGCGGAGCGACGGAAAACGACGACAATTCGACGCAGAACAGCCTTCCCATTGAGTGTAGCCCAAAGGAGGGGCGCATCGGAGGCAATGGAGTGTGCCCAGTGACGATCACATTCACCCCTCGTATCAATGAAACACGCCGTGGCTGGGAGCATTCTCATGCCCCAGTGGAGGAGTTGGCCCGCAATTGGGACGTACCGTTTGTTATTGAAGCCGTTGAAACAGAGCAGCGCATCGATCTGCAAGTGTCTGGCAAAGCAACGCCAACATTGATCACGTTGTCGGAGTCCCACTTTCGCTTCCCAGACTGCTCCGTGAATGACCACAGCGACTTTCTCTTTTCGTTTGTAAACGACAACCCCGACCTGCCATGTCAATTTTCATTGTCACGCGTGGCCCAATTCCGTTGTGAACCCTTCTCTGGCACAGTTGAGCCGCTTGGTCGACAGAACATTCTCTTGACGTTCCAGCCTAATCAGCTTGGCTCATTCCGTGGAACGATGCAGCTGACGTTAAACGGAGGCGTGAAAAAGGTTCCTATTGTGCTATCAGGCTCAGCAGGCAAAATCGGCCCACGCAAGCCAGCAGTTGGTGGACCAGACAAGGTTCGTGAAGATTTTGTTCGCCCGTTGCAATTTACTCGCACAGCAACGTCGGCACCAAGCAACTACGCCCCCACGATCGTTTCTACGCCTCGGGGTGATGAGGCCGATGCAGCTGACGACGTTCAACCCGATCTTCTCCTCATGTCCGAATGGCAGCAGAAGCGCGAGCACAATCGCCTGTACAACAACTTCGTCACAAATAGCCGAAAGATCAGAGAATACAACGATAAGGTTGCCAAGGGTGCTGCAATGGATTTGAACCCTGACGATATCGGCATGGTGCCTGCTGAAGGACTGGATGAGCCCGAGCCGGTCATGACGAAGCGTGAAGATAGGCTCGCGTGGACTCAGCAAGCTGACGCCTCGTCCAAGGGCGAGGGTCCTGCACTCCGCAAAGCGCTGCGCGTCGATGAGAATAAGCTGATCAAAAAGAAGTTCCGTCGTGAGCCCTCCAACCTCAATGAAATGCGTGAGTGCAAATTAGAGTTGTCGCCAACTGATATTCAAAGTATCATTACACCCATCAAAGTTCTCGACTTCCAGCAGGTAAGTGTGTACAGTACCAACACAAAATCATTCTTCGTGTACAACGGCCTGAAGACGCACATTGCGGTCAGCATTCCGTTTCAACGCGATGAACTAGCCCTGTCAACACCACCAAGTCAAGTGATTCCCCCTGGACAAATTGCAGGATTTGACATTGTGTTCCGCAGCGAAACAGTTCAAACCTTCCAGCAGGCAATCTACTTCACCATCAACGAAACACACAAATTGAAGTTTGTTGTCTTCGCTGAGGTGATTCCAATCGATGTCGGCGTTTCTCACAAAGAGTTGCAATTCCGATTCCCTGACTTCGGCTCGGAGCCCTCTGTGACTCTGCCTTTGACACTGATGAACAGTGGAAACAGCAACGCCGAGTTCCAATGGGGCTTTTCTGGTGAAGATCCTGGTGCGTTCAGTTTCCAGCCTCCAACTGGCTTCGTGCCCGCGTCCGGGACGCTTAGCGTCAATGTCACGTACACGCCTGTTCTATCGTCCAACGAGACCATTGCAGAGGCGATGCTCCGAGTGAAAGGCAGCACTGGTGCAAAGAAAATTGTTTTGAATGGTGGTGTACCGAACGCTTCTTGCTCGTGGAGCGTCAAGGACGGGCGTGTTGATTTCAAGAAGCTCCCTGTCGGCTCCATCCGTTCCCAAATGATTAGCGTTAAGAACAATGGCAGCACCAGCACAGTGTTTGCATTTGATCCCAATGGCCTGGCCCCCGGCGTTTCTATTGCTCCTCTGCGTGGTCGCATCGCTGCTGGAGCTGTTGAAGACATTCAGATCCAGCTGAAAGCAACCACAGCGCAGCCAGTGAAATGTAACTTGTCTTGCCACGTCCGTGGTATGAAGCAGCTGCTGAAGGCTCAAGTGTTCGCTGAGGCGAAGGTGCCAGATGTCACCATTGTGGATCCACCACAAGCTGAGGATGGTGACTCACAACTCGATTTTGGCGGTGTCTATGTTGGCAGCTTTGAGCTCCGTCGCGTTCAAGTTCAGAATAATGATGATGTTCCTGCATTTTTCAAACTTGACCTCAGCTCCTTCTCAATGTTCAGCGTCTATGATAGTGAACGCCGTGCCGTTGACAACATCGCTGGGGACAAAGATGACCTCGCCGCAAACGCCGTAGGAAATGTTGCCTTCTATCGTCAACGCGCTTTTGAAGATGAAGATCCGGCGGATATCCGCAAGAGTAACATTTACCGCGTTGCTGTCAACGCCCATCAATCGTTCCACTTCTTCCTCGCGTTTACCCCGACCTACGTAGGCGCTCTTGAGGCGTTCATTCTGCCTCTGACGTTAGCGGGACTTGACCCTTCTGCAGAGTCAAGCCACCCTATCGTTGTTTCAGGCGAAGGCAAGAAGCCACGACTTGTCATGACGCCATCGATCATTGACTTTGGGCCTCGAGTCGTGTCTCGAGAGAACACGAGCAAGATTCCCAACCGCATCTTGCTCAGGCTCACCAATGAGACGGACGCCGATCTCCCATGGGAGTTGCAAGGGAAGAACTTTGACACAGGAGTGGAAGTGTTCCGTGTGGAACCCACTTCCGGCCGACTCCCGCCTGGTCAGTCATCTCAGGTCCAGTTCACGTTTACCCCCTCCGAGGTCAAGGCGTTCACGGGCCGTTATTCGATCTACTTGGATGGGAACAAGGAGTCCAAGTACATGGACGTTGTCGCTAAGGGCTTTGGCGCTAACCCGTTCCTTACCTTTGATAGGAAGGAGCTCATCCTCCCACCAGTTCCACTCGATGTCGTGACGAAGGCCACGTTTTACATCTCCAACGATGGGTACGAATCGCTGGATCTTCGCTACAAGATTGCCGGCGACGGAAAACTTCCAGTCTCCTTGGCGTTCCCTGATGGGCAAACCATTACTTCCAATCACAACGTGTTGCCAGTGGAGGTGTCGTTCATTGCCAAGAAGCCAATGACGTTCACCGTAAACATCGACTTCTACGACGACATGGACGGCATCTTCTCCATTCCTGTGACGTGCACCGCCGACAATTCCTTGATGACTACCTTTGGCTACATTAAGTATCGTGAGGGTGCCTACAACATTGCTTCAGACAGCGAAAAGAAGCCACTGATGTACACTGAGTCCGAAGATGCAATGGAGAAGGATACCACCCCTCGCCACAGCCGAGACGGCAGCAGCGCCGCTGGTCAGGATGATGCTTCTGGAAGCTCTTATCAGGCTCTCGACCAAGTACTGAAGAAGACGCTCACCAAACGTTCAATCGAAAGACTAAGAAATTGGTTGAATTGCAACTTGCTGCACGACCCTATCGATGATCTCGTCCCTAGTTTACAAGCCAATCAGGGCAAGATGGTGAACGAACTGATCGAGTTGTTGTTTGGCAAGGGCCCGTCTGCAGCTGCCAAGGCCGAGACGGTCAAGGTAGGACATGATGCTAAAACCAATCCCCCAAGGAAAGATACGTCGGGCTCAAGTGTCTTAGAGCCGTTTGACGCGCTGCTCCTCTTCCTCAAGCAATACGGCGCATGCGTCAGCGAAATCCGAGCAGAGTTCCTCTTGCGCTACGATGAGTACGCAAAGCTGCCAATCGATGCCAAAGGTCCGAAGCAGGCGCCAAAGTTGCCAGAGCGTAAGTTTGCTGCTCGTTCGCTGCATGCTTGGTCAACAGTGGTGTACCAACTTGTGAAAGTGTTTTACTTCTCCCGGATTACATGGAAGTCACTCAAGTCGATGCCACAGAGTGCACCGATTCAAGCTGTGTCCTCTGCAGAAAAGTGGTCTTCGCTAAATGCCGATCCCACATGCACCGGCAGCAATGTCTACAGCACCCCCGAGTCCCTTGTCCTTCGCTGGCTCTCCATCCACTTCGGTTCCGTTTTCGGCACGAAATCTGCTGACAAGAAACGAGGCAACGATGCAGGTGGCCGGATTTGTAACTTCGAGGGTGACGTGCGTGACTGCAAAGCGTACGCAGCCTGCGTTCAGTCGTACATTCCATCCCTGGCATCAAAGTTTGATGTCAACAAAGAGAACGGCTTTGTCTTGAACCCGTCCTCCTCATCCGACCTCGAGCGCAATGCGACGCTGCTACTTGACGCGATGCGTGAGTACGGAATGGACACTCGTGTGACGGGCAGAGAATTCCTCGACTTTGGTGGTCGTGACCACTTGCTCTTCTCGGCGTACCTCTTCAACACGTTGCCTCAGTACATTCCAAAGACAACCATCAAGTTTAAGGGCAAGTTGCTGGAGAAAATTTCAAAGCAAATCGAGATCAGCAACCCAACACGATGGCCAGTGGACTACCTTGTGTCGTTGGACGGCAATGATGAGTTCAAGATTGCTGAGCAGAAGTTTCATCTTGAGCCCAAGTCTTCCGGTAATTTTACGATCCAAGTTACTCCACGTTTCTCAAAGAAAATTGATGGCCGTTGTATGTTCCTTAGCTCGCGCGGCGGAACGTTTTCTGCAGCGACAATGATTTTCAATCTTGAAACAGAAGTCGATGGCGATTCAGCTGTCCGAACATTTGACAACCTGGAAACACCAATGTACGAGGTAGTGCAGAATGAAGTTCAGATTGAGAACCCCTTCCCCATGAATGGCCAGTTCAGCATCCAAGTTCATCAGGAGTACGTCAAAGACCCCTCAGGCAAGACGTACCCGGAGGAGGCATCACTCGCATTGTTCCCAGATGCCTTCTGGAGCCCAATTGACTCACTGTCCATAAAAAAGAATGAGAAGGCAAAGTTTGTTCTTCAGTTCTTGCCTTGCGTTCGTGGCCAGTACCGAGCACATGTCACCTTCAAGGACGACAAGGTTGGTGAATTCGCTTACAACTTTGTAGGCACCTGCACGCCACCTAAAGCACTGGACACTATCTCGCTGCAGGCAGAGGCTGCCGTCTCCGTTACCCGCGAGGTCTCCATTCCCTTCCGTAACATTGCCCTTGAGAAGGCGATGCAGCAAAAGGAAGAACGGTTTAAGATATTCAAAGGTTCACGCAAGGTCGCCCAGCAGAAAGAGACGGAAACCGAAGGCAAGGAGGTCTCGTACAAGCTTGACTTCGTCAACGATAAATTCGTTGGTCCCAATCCATTCTACAACGGCCCCAAAACGTTTTTGATGAAACCTGAGCAGCGCGATGACGACGACGCGTCGAAAAGGAAGACTCGTAACGACAAGTTGCAAGGGCAGAGCTTCAACATTTCGTTCCTGCCTAAAGGACCAGGATCTTACAACGGTTTCCTCCTGTTATCCTCCACCTGGGACGTGCGCCTTGTCGCCATTGAAGGAAAATCTCGTTCACCTGGCATGAAGGCAGAGCTGGAATTCAATTGCCCAGCACGTCAGCAGATTACACAAGAAATCCCAATCACCAACACATCGGAGAAGGAGTGGATCGTTTCCGCCCAGCTGTCAGGTGAGTATTTCTCTGGTCCCCGAGAACTGCGCGTCCCATCTGGTCGCACAAAGAGCTACGCCCTTAACTTTAACCCGCAGTGGATGTGTGACGCTACCGGACAGCTCGTCCTCCGCAACAACGACACCCAAGAGAAGTACACCTACACCCTTAAAGGCAAGGCAGAGGAGCCTCTTGCTGAGAACACGATTCCGGTTGAGTGCAAAGCCCGTGAAACGCGAAAGATCACAATCAATGTCCCCAATATTACCTTCGATGAAGTTACCTACACGGTTGAAACTGACTTGCCGTTCGTAGCAGGCGACAGCAGAGTGACGGTGCCAAAGATGGAGGTTGGAAAGTACGTCCTGAACATCAACCCCCAGATCAGCGGCAAGACGACTGGCAGCATCACTTTTGTTGCGCCGAACAAGCAGTACGTGTGGTTTGTCCTGCAACTTGCTGTACTGCGCCCTCCCCCAGAGGACACCATTACTATCGATGCCGAGGTGCGAAAGGGCTCGGCTGCTGAGATTACGATCACAAACCCGACCAACAAGCTCGTTGACTTCACTGTTAGGAAGAAGGGCGAAGGACTGTTTGGTGATGACATCTTGACCATCGAACCTAGCAAAAGTGCTGTGTACCAGCTTGCCTTTGCTCCAGTAAAGAGCGGGACGGTGGACGGGGTGATCTCCTTCAATAATGACGACATTGGAGAGTTCTGGTATCGCCTTTCCCTTGTCGGAAAGGACGCAGCCCCACAGCAGCTCAACTTCCAATGCGAAATCGGCAAGAGCACGACCCAAGAAGTCTTCCTGCAGAACCCTCTGGATACCGAGTGCACAATGCTCGTTTCCAGCACCAATGAAGTGAACTATACTGTTGTGCCACAGCAGGTGATTCTCAAACCAAATACATCGACACGCGTCGCCATCACCTACATCCCTTCCGCAATCCAAAGCGGCCAAGAGGCGTTAGTGCGTCTGTTCCACAGCTCCGCTGGGTTGTGGGAGTTTAAGTGCAGAGGTACCGGCCTTCCACCCACGAAGATGGACAGTGTGACTTGTGTTGCACAAGTAGGCCGCATGAGTTCCGTCAATGTCATGTTTAGAAATCCATTCCCGACTCCTAAGAAGTTCACCGTGGCATTGCATTCCACCGACTCAGTATTCTCACTGATGCAGAAGAAGTCCGCACTCACGCTGGGTCCATTCCAAACATCGCAAATTTCCGTTGCATATCAACCGCTAACGATTGCTGCCCACACTGCCTCTGTTGTGACACAACTTGTGCAAGACCAGCAACTTGACGCCGCTGACCTTGTTTGGGAGTTCCCAATTTCAGGCATTGCAGAGTTCCTTTCTCTCGACGTCCCTGCAAAGCTTATGTGCAAGTCAAGAAAGCGCACCACCGCGTCGCACAGTTTCCTGCTAGAGGGGTACCACGGCACATCGAATAACGAAGATTTCGATGCTGAATTGGTCGTCGGCAAGGATACCTCATTATCTAAGGCAATCGTCAACTCACTTGTATTCCGCCGGCAAGAGGACGCTCCCTCCGCCTCGTCAGTGGGCTACGACTTTGACTTCTCACCCCTTCGCCCCTTCACCTCGACTGTGGAGTTCCTCATCAAGAAGAAGGGTGGCGGTGCGTGGCGCTTCCCGCTCTCACTGGAGGCCACCAGCCCTGACCCGGACGATGTCATCTTGATGGAGGCCGCCGTGAATGCTACGACAACAGTCAGTTTTCAACTGTACAACGTGCTTCCCCAATCATCCACGTTCACTGCGTACTTCACAGCTGAAAGTCCCCAAGAATTCAGCGTCAACCCCGCCAAGGGCACGCTGCCGCCCATGCCAACAAGTCAAACTGCTAGAGGCAGTGGCACTGCGTTCAGCGTAGGGTTCTCATCAACTCAATACGGCAAGACGTTGATCGGGTACTTGATGATTGACACCGATGAAATGCAGTGGCGGTATGAGGTTCGCGGTACGCTGCCAAAGTACCAGCCGCCCTCCAACGTGACCAGCAAGGTACAAAACAGACTGCGACCAGAAACAGAAAATGCAATGAAACGGATTCAGAATAGCCTGAAGAAGTAACATGTTCATATGTGTAGAGACGATGTACAACCCCCTCACTGATGTATTCCGCTAGAGCAAAGATTGCAAAGAGGATAACTTGTTGCTTGTTGCTTCGTTTTGTCTTGTCGTTGTGATGTATCACCCTTCTATTGCTATTGACAGCGCCACAGACATAGGGAACAATTGCACAGATTTATCGTACAATATGGAAGATTGGGAGCGCGAGTATGAAGAAGACCGTCGTCGAATGGCAGCCGGGGGAAATGTAGACGGACGCCGTCGTCGTGATGACGATGACGATAATCCATTCGCAGAGAAGGCTTCGCCTCAACGAGGAAGCACTGCGTACGAGCCCCCATCAATACCCGGCGCTGCGGCACCCACTTCGTACGGCACTGGCGCACCCACTTCGTATGGCACCGGTGCACCCGCGGCGTATGACGCACCCGCATCGAAGAATGACGAGAATGCAAAGATAGAGGCATTGTACGCCCAATACCGCGACGACGAGCCTGCACGCGGCTCCTCCGCCAGCGAACCAGTGTCCTCGAACATTGACCCGAAGGCGGGAGATCCACAAGTTGGGTTGATGTACGTAGCGATGCCTAACACGTATGCTCCCAAGTTTGCGTGTAAAATGGGAAAGTTGTAATGGGAAAGTTGTTTTTCTGCGAAGGCGTGACAGGATACTTCAAAGGATTTTTTTCACCCAATGAGTTTCCAATGGTTTGCTTCGTCACTAAGAACAGCCTTTATCTTGGCGATCCTAAAACAGGGGAGGTAGTTCTGTCCAGGCCAGTTCGACAGCTGAAGGATGTCCAGGTGCTGGGTGATACTGGAATCGGCTTGCGTGGCACCGATAAAGGCGTTGACTGGTTTTTTACGGTTCCCGTAAACCGCGAGCTGCTGGTGAAGGTGCTCTTGAAGTTGGCAACAGGATTTGGAGTCCCCCTCACCAGTCGCACTCTTTCTGTCGAAGGTGAGAAGTCGTTCAAAAAGGAGATACGCTACGTTGAGCGAAAAGAGGCAACTTGGGTGCCAGAAGAGGATCCGCGCACAGGGCTGCTGCTGCTGGAAGTGCCTGAACAACACAAGGTGCCGTATGCACCTCTGGTGCCTAAATTGCTTCATTGGTTTGGCGGCACGTTTCACATCATCAAAGACTGGAAGGGTGCGAACACACCTGAGAGGCGAGGATGCTGGTTGACGCCCACTGCGTTGTTTCTCTGTAAGCCAACAGGACCCCAAGTGGATGGGCGGGACATTACTCGCTGTGTAGGTGTTGAGTTTATGACAGAGCTGATTGACGGCCCTGAGGGGCAGCTCGGTATCATTCCCAGCACTACCCAAGGTCCAGCACAACCTCATCTCGCGCTGAAATTTGATTCTGCAGAGTTGAAACGCACCATGATGGATGCCATTATGGGAGCGTACATGTTTCGCATGAATACACCCATTAAAGTCACCAAAACGCTGTCGCTTGACGCAAAAATGAAAATCGAGAAGGAGAAAGATCACAAACCGTCGTTGTTTGTCATGAAAACAAAAGCAGACTTGTATGGCCTCCTGCGTGGAGGTACCAAGTAGTGGAATGCGCTCTATCGATCACACTTTGACATTTTAGTTGTCACTCATCTTAATGAGCAATCCTTATGCTCCATCGCTGTGCTCCTACGGTCCCTCTTTATTCTTGACTGGATTCTAAATAAAGGCATTTGAATGAAGCGGCTTCGTGTTGGAGTCGCCGATGTGTTTGGAAGGGGCTTGACTCTCCCCTCTGTGCCGTACCACATTCCACACTCGGCTGAGTTTGAAGCGGAACGTGCTGGCGGAGCATCGTCGAAGGTTTTGGAGCAACTCCCCAAGTTGAAGGCGGCAATTCGCAACTCTGTGGCACTCTCTAGTAAAGACGCTCTGTGGAATGCACCGTCCCACGAAGCGGTGGAGGAGATCGTTGCCAACATGGCGTACCATGACATTGCTCGCTATGTGATGGAGCATAACTGGTTCCACTTGTTTCACTTCATGCTGATAGCTCGTGATGCCCCCCTCCCCCATGTCGTGTACGAAGACTTGATGAAGTGTAAGACGTTTGCTTCACTCCAGGCGCCTCCGGAGGAGCAATTTGCATTGGAGCCAACAATCTTGAGAAGTTTGTTGTGCTACGCCTCTCACGCGATTCTTACAGATGAACATTACTTTGGGTCGACAGAATCGCTATTTCGCACGATTGAGCAACAGCAGCGTGTTGGGCCTGAAGTTCTCTCAGCGTGGACGCTGTGCCTAGTCGCCGCAGGAAAGATTCGCCGTGCCCTCAAAACAGTGATGCAGATGGAGACGAACAAAATGAACTTCGATCCCGTCGTGTTTGCGCTTATGATGCACCCACACGCTAACCCAACTGGCGTGGGCAATACCCACGTACTGCAGGGAGGAAAGGGATTCCTTTTGCAGCAAAGGCTGCATAATCGCCTGAACACTGCATATGGGACTGCTACCGTTGCTGTGCATGCAATGTTTACGCATTACGTCCTTACCATGCAGCACGCACTGAAGTGGGATTTGCTGCGCCACGCTGTAGAGTTAGACATTGAACTCTCTGATCGAACCCTAACTCTGGCGCTGGAAGTCTTTACGAAGGAGCGTGGAATGCGGTGTGGGCCAAAAACGATGCGAGCGTTGGTCCGTGCTCTCGCAACACACGGAAAAGCAACAGATTTGGTCTTTGCGCTGTACTCTTGCAGAAGGAATGAACTGCTTCCAGAATTCTGCGATCTTCCTGCTGTGGAGTTTGATGAGAATGAGGTAGTCTACGTGATGAGTACTCTGCACCGCCGTTCTCAAGAGGAGAAGCAATTTGCGTTGGTTGCGCCGCTTGTCTCCGTCTTGATGAGCGAAACAGACCCAGTGAAGTTGGAAGAAGCCATTCGTCACGTCGTGCAAGACCGCAGTCACGAGGTCAACTTGGAGCTGCCTGCGCAACAGCAGCGTGAACCGTCAGTGAAAACGCAAGAAAACTTACATGTGAGCTCTGAAACTCCCCTGGCTACAATGGACTCAACTCCAACGAAAGCACCTGTTCTCGCACCCGCAACTGGTGCGCAAGAAACTCTTGCACCAACAGACGTAGTAAGTTCTCGAGACTCTCAAAGCAATCAAAGTGCACTGATGGAGCTGCTGCAGACATCTGTTCTTCCTCGTCGCCAAAAGAAATCAAAGCGCCGCTCGAAGCGTACCATCTCAACACTTCCCTCTGTGCCGGCAGACACGACTGTTAAGATGGTTGTTGGATCACCACTGCAAGGACGTACGGTGGCTGAGACCCTATCTTCGGACCTCTACAGCGATGCACGCGCACTCAATGTTGCGTCGATGATGCACGAAATGGAGCAGCATCGCGACAACGAGCGCAGGCGTCATGCTGCAACTGCCTGGATCAATCCAGACTACTAGTTCAATAGTGCTTGTATTGCGCTGCGTTTGGCCTGATTGTTATTGTCGACGTGCCTATGGCCTTCAGATGCTTGCTACTTGATCTTTGCCTGTACATTCAGCAGTAGGAAGCTTCATCCTCAAGAATCATGTCTAAAGTTAGCCGTTTACTTGGAGATGCGGTTCTGAAAAGGACACTGGTGCTTCACATGGACATCAATCGCACGATCATTCAAACAGATCCAGCTGGTGGTAAAACACTTGACGACGTTCTCAACAGTAACGTGGCCTCCCGCGTATTTGGCGGGAATGTCAACGGCGACTTTGAGCCATCAGAGGGGCGCTTTGAGTCTGTCGAAACTGCTCATGGTGGGATGAGCTACGCTGATTACGTCGACGAGGTGGTGAAGATTCCCGACTCAATGCAGTCCGGCACTGCCGCTGAGAAAAGGGCAGCTTGGAAAGAAGTCTCTGCTAGTCGGCGACAGCTTCTGCATAGCTTCACCAGTTCAGGCTCTGTTGGATCCGCGTTTTCTGACAAGGTTGAGGAGCAACGCGCTGCCCTTGCAGAGACGCTAGACCGTGGTTACCACATTGTTCCATCCTTCTTTCGCCTTGTAAACCAATTATCCGAGCTTGAGTGGCCTTTTATGGTCATCTTCCGCACCTTCGGCAACGACATCTCAAAAGTATTAGACGAGTGGGATTTGTTCTTAGAGGGCAAGCATCTGCTGCTGGCCGCTGGCCCCATCCTTGCAGCGATGAGGGGGCGTACACGCCAATGCGGTGCGTTGTACCGGTGTGAGCAGGGCATGGCGATTGTGTGGAACCGCTCCACTCCAATCCCAGTCGCTTCCAACGATGTAGACACCACGAGCATGACGCCATGCGAATACGTTGCTACTGTGGATGGCGTGCGTGATGCGCACAACGTCTCTTTTCACGCCTTGTACGATGAGCTCATGGCGAACGCCAAACAGGGTGGCGGGGTGCTAGGCCTGATCGACTACTACTACTATTGGTCCCAGCACGCTGAGCATCGATCAGCGGGAAAGGTCTTTCCCGTTGATGAAACGCCCAACGCCCCCTTCCAAATCTTCTTCGACGACAATATTTTCATTGGCGACCCTAGCTCGATTGTGGACTTGCGTGATGCCATCACTGGAGAGCCCATGTCACTGGACAAGGAAAACGAGTTTTGCTGCCACGTGCTGCCCTACTTTGCCATCACCGATGAGAATTACTTCTGGAAAGAGACGCTGTCAAGAATTACAGCACAAATGAGTGTTGCGTGAACCTTTGCTTTTTGCTCTAACATTTGAAGCCCATGTATGCAACTTAAGTGTTCGTGAAGTCGTCCTCGTGCGAACTCAATTCTTTGTTTGACCTCAGAACGATGAATATCAAATATGATAAGGAACCGATTCTATTGTTTTTGCGAGCTTTAACCGATCGTTTGGCAGGCAAGGCGCAATCCGGTGGAGACGCAAACGCATCCTTGGCACTTGACAGGACATGGGCACACAAGCGGGAGCGCTCATACAATGAACCCACCCCGCAAGAGCAACATGCCCAACCTTTGTCCCGCTCCGTGGACGAGCCGACAACGACAACAAGAGAACAAACATCATCGCTGCAACTTGCATCTTCGCAACTGGAGACTGTCACGCACGAACAGCCTCCAGCTGAGAGCAGTCACCTAGACACATCATCGCCACCACCACAACCTTCACCCTCCCTACTCTTCGACGAAGAGGACGAGGAGGAGGAGCCACTTATGGTCACAGTACCATTACAACGAGACTCGAGAGCAATCACCCCTGCAGATCGTATCGCTGCAACGTTGCGAAATCCGTTTACATGTGAGCTGCTGTCCAAGTCCTCTGCGAAAGGGTTTTATGAATCTCGTTATGCAGATGTATCGCTCGCAACGATGGGCTGCGTCCCAATGTTTCCTGACGGCGTCCCTAGCAACCGTGGACTGAAAGCAAAGATTGGCCAGCAATGCGTGTATCTACGTTTGGGAACGTCGTTGGTGATTTCTGGCGTTATTATCGAAACGATGGAGGGCATGTGCCAGGTGTCACCTGATCGAGGCCAAAGTGTCGCCATCGAGTGGGTCAATGCAATACGCTTGTTTTTGGTTCCTGAGAACCTTGTCCAGGTACGAAGTGAAACACGTGAACTCATTGTGCGACTGTTATCAGACGCATCAACTGAGCTTCGATAACCCTTGCTGATTATGGCAAGCGCAGTCAAAAAGAATATCACACGTGTATTAGTACTGTTGTCGTTGGGATCGCTGAATGGTTGTTAATTGTGATTTTGTGCCCTCTTTATGATGACTGTGTGACTTGTCTTCATCTACATCGCCAGTGAGGGAGGATCTTCGCTTCTTATAAGTCCTACCTACAGCAGGACCGCAAACACATAACGAGTGATAGCAGTAATGAGGTGCACAACCTGCGGACGTCCCACGATCCGAACCGAACCGGTGTGCCTTCCGTGTAGGAGTGACACGACACGTGCGGCCAGAGATGGTTCACTTGTGGTCGTGTTGCCTAATGAAAATGCTCGAGCGGCGTCGCTGCGTCAGCGGTTTGTGTCGAAGTGGTACGGACACGGGGGTGCTGCTGTGCGTGCAGAGGCCGTCATGGCACTGTACTCCCCGTTGTGCATGAACCACTATGTGGAAACGAAAAGCATCATCATGAACGGGAGACGCTGGGTCAATGAACGCGAATTGTTCCTTCACACCTTCCCCGCCCTCACCTGCACGCTATGGAGCCCAACCGAGCCTTCAAGATTATGTGACGAGGGAGTCGATTGTAACGTGTGTCATATGATTCGATTTGGCCCGACACCTCAAATGTTATCCGAGCGATGCTCTGCCGTTGCTGTCGTTCACGAGCCTAACGTCCCGGTATGCACGACGACCACGAGTACCGAGCCAGTTCGTCGAAAGGCGCCAAAGCGATACGTTTGTTTTGTGTGTCACGTTGTCTTAGGAAACATTAGCTGGGCAAGCCAACCATCTAAGATTGAGAATGGAGCTCGGGACTCCAAAGGCGCACTTATTGACTCGTGGCTTGTAGAAGGGCAAGGCGAGAATTCTACTTTGATGGTCATGCAGGGCCGCGGCTATGTCCTGCCAGTGAATGCAATTGTATTCTCTGTTGCTCACGACACGCTCCCGTGAGCACTGTAACTCCTCCCTTGGCAACGATATCGCAGAATGGTAACGCGCCGTTCGAAGCCTGCACCTTTAGGCAGAATGACAGCATATGTGTTTGTAATACAAGAATGACTACTGCAAAGATAAAGAAATACAAATTTGAAGAACATTTGAAGCAATATCAAAAGAATGACGTCGTTTGCATTGGGGGTGTGGTCGTCACGTGCAGCGAACATTTATACTTCCCCTCGCCCAATTATTTCTGTTTTCCTCCCTCCCTATCAGCCTTCAAGTATTCTGAACACTTCCCTCATACATACACACTCGGCTGGGGCCCGTTCCATCCCAGTAGAGCGCTTTTACAAAAAGAAAGACTTAAATCACCGCTCTAAGATCTTCCGTTCTTTTCAATTGTCGTAACAGCTTTTTGTGCTCGTGTGTTTCCCGCGCCCTCAAAAAGGAAATGAATGATTGTCCTCGTGCTGAATGTCAACTTCGATTTCGATGATTCTGCGCCGCCGCGACGAATTAATATTTATGTCTTCTGCTTATGATGCATTGGCATCTTCAATCTATTGTTGTGTATTGACAGATGACAGAGTTCAAGAAAGTTCAACAATTGCTAGAAATTGTTCGCGAACATGTTCTCAATATTCGTGCTAAGTTGACTGCCGAGGAGCAGGCCTATGCAGTGTACCACGACGCACGCCATGTCCTTGTGGCGTCTTGTTCGGACTTGCTGAAAAGGGATCGTAAACTTTACCTCAAAGCGGTGGAAGCAGATCCCAATAGGCAAATCTACAACGAAACAATGTGTGGCAAGATTATGGATCTGCACAAGAGTGTGACCACCTTCTTTGGAGAGGAACTGCAAGTTAACGAGGAGCTGTGTGAACGTATTGCAGAGTCCGCTGAAGAAAGCAACGCACTGTTCAGCTCCGCATGTGTTCTGGCGGAGGAGCTCCAAGAGCGGTACGAGCATGCGGTCGTCACAGAGGCGAGCTCAAGCGCCTGGGCCGCGGCAGTTGCAAACAACGTTGCGACGATAGTTGACATGCAGCAGGTTGCCCGTGTTGTGTTGGAGGTGGAGGAGAAGAATGCCGCGAGGCAAATGTTCCTTGTGGATGCCGTTGGAAGCCGAGCAGCGGCCAGGGCAGCGGAGGATGCGCGTGCTGCTGCGAGATGGAACGCTGAAATGCAACGACGCGAACACGAAACGTCTCAACCATTGCCTTCAACTGTAGCCGAAGTGATTCGTAGCTACGAAGCCCTGGTTGATCGGACTCAACTTTCGAGATTATGCAAGCGCCTTGCAGCTCTGCTACGCGAAGTGCACGCTAACCCTGAGCGGCAAGAAATTCGTACTCTTCGTTACGTTCCGTTGACCATCGAGCACTTTGGCCACCCCGGTGTTGTGCACTATGAGGGGTGTGCGTGTCGCGTCCTTAACACCGCCGCAGAAACAGTACTGCGCATGGCGGGATACTGCGCTCGCTACAATACGAAGCCATCATACAACGTTGTCGTCATGGAGTTATTTGCGGCCCCCAGCAGCACCTCGTTCCCTATGCCTTGTGGCAGGAGCAGCGCCGAACATCGCTACCACGCCGTTGGCTTTGAGATGTATGGTGAGAGGACGCTGGTGCTAGCTGAGCCGGACCCACAGATCGAGATGGATGCGTGGTGTTCGTGGCATGAGGCGTTTGAAGTGGCCATTGCGGACTTGATGCGCGTTGTGTGAATTTATTGCAACTGCCGCCTTGATTTCTTCATCTGGCGAGGCCCAACGCGTGGTCACAACAGGTTTGCCTTGATTTCTTGTTGCGCTTGTTTCACATTGAGTCACAGAATGAAGTCATTCTTTATCGCTGTCGTAGCTATTGCTGCGGTGCTGCAGCCTTGTCACGCTGCCATCAAGGTGGCTGCTGGGCAAGTCAACTCCACCACTGGAGCGTCTGCTGTGGACACCCAAAACCAGAACGTGGATACGTTCCTACAGCTCATGTCCCAGGCTGTCTCGCAGGGTGCCGTGTTCATTGACTTTCCGGAGTTCTCGCTTATGGGGTCGTTTGAG
This sequence comes from Bodo saltans, assembly GCA_001460835.1. NCBI lineage: Eukaryota > Euglenozoa > Kinetoplastea > Eubodonida > Bodonidae > Bodo > Bodo saltans. The sequence goes on from CYKH01001740.1 coordinate 22,543, forward strand.
TTCGACCTGTGCAGCAGCACCTTTACTGTCGCTGCGTTCGGTGAAGTCATCGGGGCCGCGGGGCATCGGATCGACTGCAACGGCACTGGTCCTCTCTCCCGCATTGGCTGCAGCGATGCCGCTAAAGTCCTTCACGTCTCATACAACACCGTCGAGAATGCAGCAGGAATTTTCTTCAACACACAAGTGGTGGTTCACAACGGAGTGATTGTTGCAAGCTACCGCAAGTACAATGTGTTCTACAAAAACTGTTTCGCCTCCCCCCAACTTGAGCTGATTACGTTTGTTGTGCAGAACACAACGTTCGGTATCTTCACCTGCTACGACATCCTCTTTGAGCACCCCAAGATGGACCTGGTGAGGGCAGGAGTGAAGTACTTCAGCTATTCCAGCGCTATTCCTCTGATTGGGGCTGATGCAGTGTCGCTGTTTGGTGCTGAGAATGGTGTCAACGTTGTCAGCAGCAACGCCAACACAGGCCAGTCCAGCATCGTGGATCATGGCCTTACGATCGCACAAGCCCCATCGGGTGGCAACTACGTTGTCGTAGCAACCCTCGCTTAGAGGCTTCCGATGTTTTGTAATCGTGTCCCACTCCTATTTCAAAATGGAAAATATCCCACGAAGCCTCACCAGACATTCACATCTTTTCTTTTTTCTTCTACTTCTTCACTATGCCATAAGACAACACAATGTTTAAAGTACTGCTGCTCGAGGGTGTGCATCCTGTCGCCGTCACTACATTAGAGAAGGCGGGGTGTGTGGTGGAGTACATCTCCAAAGCACTGCCCAAGGAAGAGTTGATTGCCAAGATCGCTGATGTTCACATTCTTGGCATCCGTAGCAAGTCACACATTGACGCGGAAGTCATCGATGCCGCTAAGAACTTACTCGCTATTGGGTGCTTCTGCATTGGAACCAATCAAGTGGATTTGGCATATGCTAACTCCAAGGCGGTGGCAGTCTTCAACAGTCCCTTCGCCAACACTCGCAGTGTTGCGGAGCTTGTGATTGGTGAGATTATTTGCCTCGCTCGAAAGTTGTCCCTGCGCACACATGAGGTGCACAACGGCATCTGGAATAAGTCCATGACGGGCTGCTATGAGATCCGTGGCAAGACGGTCGGCATCGTTGGATATGGCCACATTGGTTCTCAAGTGGGCGTGTTGGCCGAGGCATTGGGGATGCGTGCAGTGTACCACGACCACGCCCCGAAGCTGAGCCTTGGGTTGTGCTTTGTTGAGCTCTTGGAACTACGGCAGGAACGACGCAGCGTGAAACACTGAGACGTGCACGGTCTCTGCGGTCTCTGCTACCCGTACTAGCCCCTCGCGCTCTAACGCAACTACGTTGGTCCCTCCTACTTGCTGAACCTCAGCCGTGGTACGGTGGTGGACTTAGACGCCGTGGCGGCTGCCATCAAGAGCGGCCACCTTGGCGGGTGTGCAGTTGACGTGTACCCTGTGGAGCCTGAGGCTGCCGGGGAGAAGCACGTCACCCCCCTCCAAGGCCTTGACAACACCATTCTCACCCCACACATTGGCGGGTCAACGATGGAGGCCCAGGAGGCCATCGGGCTTGAGGTGAGCTACTCGTTGGTGAAGTTCCTGTTCAATGGTTCGACTATTGGCGCAGTGAACTTCCCGGATATGCAAACCCCCACCCTTGCTGGATCTGCCCATCGCATTACGAACATTCACATGAACGTCCCCGGAGCACTGCGTGACATCAACGTGATTATCAGTGAGGTGGGCTGCAATGTGCGCTGCCAGTACCTTGCCACTCACGGAAAGATTGGTTACCTTGTCATTGACACTGACACTGATTTGTCGCACATCACTCGGCAGCAAATCTCCGAGTTGCCGACAAGCATCAGGACTCGGTTGATCAAATAATGGATGAGGCATAGATGAGTTCGATTGGTTTCATTTTCTATTCACCACAAAACTACGCGGCGTTTCACTAGGAATCCTAGCTGGACTCCAGAGAGACCCTTCTTTCCTTTTATTTTGCTTGTGCTTCACTGTGATTGCCACAAGGGCTCTTCATTCCCTGTTATTGACAAGCTTTGACTGCATATCGTGCTTTTCATGTTTGCATTGCATTGTAAGACACTAAACAGTACTCCTAGCATGCCAGCTCCGCAAATACTTTTCACCCCCGGACCTCTGATGACGTCTGAGGGCGTGCGCAAGGCGATGATGGTTGACTATGCGAGCAGAGACGGGACGTTTCTGCGTGCAGTGAAGGAGATCCGAAGAACTCTGCTTGACGTTGCAGCGGTGGACCACAACGAATGGGCAGCAATTCTTCTCCAAGGCGCAGGAACGATGGGCATCGAGGCGACCATCAACACCCTTACTCCGCAGGTGAATGGCAAGTACCTCCTTATCAACACAGGAAAGTACTCCGAGCGTCAACGGGCCATCGTCAAGCACCTCAAGCGTGGTCTAGTTGAGTTCACTGTGGGCGAGGGGGAGGAGATTGACATTGCCAAGCTGGAGGAGCTGCTCAAAGCCCATCCTGATATCACAAATGTAGGTTATGTGTTCCACGAGACCAGCACTGGTATGATTTACCCCGCTGAAACCATCGGCGCTCTCGTACGTCGGTACCTTCCCAACGTCGTGATCATCGTCGATGCCATCAGTGGCTTTGGAGGGATTCCTTTGAGGGTGCCAGATGCATGCGATGCACTCATCACGTCGTCCAACAAGTGCTTCCACGGTGTTCCCGGCTTCTCTGTGGTTCTGGCCAAGCGGAGCGTTGTGGAGGCCAAGAAGGGGAACAGCACCTGCTTGACGATGGACCTGCAGCGTCAACTAGCGGGCTTCGACAAGAACGGTCAGTTTGTCGTCACGCCACCAGTGCACGCACTCATGGCCTTCCACCAAGCACTAAAGGAGTTCCAAGAGGAGGGAGGACTTGAGGGGCGTGTGAGGCAGTACAAGCAGAAAGCTGACATTGTTGTCGTTGCGGCCAAGGCCATGGGATTTGAGTTATTTCTGCACGAGTACAAGCCCTCCTTTGGCAACATCGTGGTGGCGCTGAAGATGCCTGTGCACCCCCTGTGGAACTTCAAGAAGTTCTATACATTTCTCAATGAGCGAGGCTTCGTGATTTACCCTGGAAAAGCGTCGCATGCGGAAACATTTAGGTTTGGCATTATTGGAGCGACCACTGCACAGAATGTGCGAGATGTTATGGAAGCGAGCAGAGAAGCGTTGGCCTCGATGGGGATCACGAACTTGAAAGATCTCCCAGCACCAAACTCAGTGGACACTTCATCTTCGTAGAAAGCTGCACGGGTGACCACAGCCGTGGGGGCGTGGAATTGTTGTTAAGGCATCAACTTACGGGGCTTTCGAAGAATGCACCCACATCTTACACACATAGATACTTGCTCGACTATGTTTCCTTTGATTGATTTGACTTTTTTATTCTCCATAAAGTTGAAGGTCGATCTGCATGGCTAAGATTGTGGACAATGGCACCACGGTGGCCTTCTACTCCCCGGAGCAGGCATGGGTGATTGGTAGCGTCACGGCGTACGACGTCAAGAATAAAACGTACACGTGCTCCTCGAAAGATCCTCCCGTCGTCATGGACAAGCTCCCAGGGTCAACGGTTAAATTGTGGGCACCCCGAGTCGAGTACTTGGAAGAGGATGTGCATGATTTACTGCAACTCACAGAACTGCACGAAGCGTCTCTTCTGTTCTGCTTGAAGAAGAGGTACCTGCGTAACATTGTGTACACCAACATTGGTCCTATCGTCGTGGCACTCAACCCCTTCAATTATGAGATTCCGTGGTACAAAGACGAGAAGATGCATGAGTACTTGTCTGAAGGTGTCGTCATTGAGCGCAACCTGCCGCACTCCTGGGCAGTGGCGCACAACACCTTCTGGGAGATGCGTGAAAACAAACAGAACCAAACAGTTCTTATTAGTGGTGAAAGTGGTGCAGGGAAAACAGAGGCGGCAAAGATTGTTGCGAAGTATCTCGGTGCAGTGAGCACCCTCACCGGCACAGATGCACAAAAAGATGCGATGCAGGCTGTCAACAAAAAAATCTTAGCGTCTTCTCCCATCCTGGAGTCATTCGGAAACGCGAAAACGGTCAGGAACGACAACAGCTCACGCTTCGGTAAATTCGCCAAGATGCAGTTCGATCGGGACGGGTTTCTCGTTGGTTGCCACGTCACAAAGTACCTCCTAGAGAAATCACGTATCATCACATCGTCGCAAAACGAAAGAGTGTACCACAGCTTCTACCAACTTGCACAAGGTGAGGCGGGAAAGAAATTTGGCATTCGTAACGTAAAAATCTACAAGGCGCTTTCTGCTGGTGGTTGCACTAGTATTGATGGCGTGGATGACGCGCAGGACTTCTTGACCACTCAACAAGCGATGATAGATGTTGGCATTAACGATGAAGAAAGGAATTCGATATTCCGTATTGTTGCCGGTATTCTGTACCTCCAGAACTTAGAGTTTACAGAAACGGAGGAACGCACCGGGAAGGTGGCGCGTATTGACGCCAACCTGCACACAGCTGTGACCAGGGCATCAGAATTGTGGGAGGTATCAGAGGAGCGGTTGGTGGCGGAGCTCACCAGCAACACCATCGTCACGCGCAACGAAGTCACCCTCAAACTGCTTAGCAGGGTGCAGGCACAAGATATGCGTGACTCCGTCAGCAAGAGCACCTACGACTGGCTCTTTAATTGGTTGGTGGAGAAGATCAACCGCACGACTGATGTAGAGCAGAAGTGCCAGCAGTGGATTGGACTTCTGGACATCTTCGGCTTCGAGGATTTTAAGATCAATAGTTTTGAGCAGCTGTGCATCAACTCAGCAAATGAGAATTTGCAGAACCACTACAACTGGCACATCTTCACTGAGGACATGCGGGAGTGCAAGGAAGAGGGGATCGACACCACGGCAGTGCAGTTTGTCGACAACAAAGGATGTCTAGACTTGTTGATGACCAAGAACGGCATCTTCTCGCTGCTTGATGAGGAGTGCGCGCGATCAGGTACCGAGAAGAACTTCCTCAATGTCCTCAACGAAAAGTTTGGCGGGACGAAACAAAAATCTGGCGACCCCTACTTTGGTCAAGCATTGGGTAAAGCAATGGACAACTGCTTCAAGATCAAGCACTATGCAGCGGAAGTGCAATACGTTGTGGATGGGTTCATGGATAAGAACCGCGACACCCTCAAAGAGAATATGAAGAAGGTCCTAAAGGACAGCGGCAATGTGTTCATGGCGTCACTTGTTCCTGCGTTGGAGGACCCCAATGCTCGCCCAGCGGCCAAACTGACAGTCAGCGGCTACTTTATCCGCCAACTTCAGGAGCTGATGGGCGTCATCACCGCGACGAACCCTCACTGGATTCGATGCATCAAGCCCCACCCCAACAAACTGCCGCTCAACTTCCACGGCTCCGGCGTCATGTCACAACTTCGAAGTGCTGGCGTGCTGGACACGGTGAAGGTTCGTAAGGCTGGTTACCCGATTCGTTTCGCGAACGAACTATTCTTAAGACGCTATGCGATTCTCCTCACGGCTACTCATGAATCATCTGCGCGTGCAAAAATTGAGTCCATCTTTAAGAACCAGAGCATTGAGCGCAGCATTGGCCAGCTTGGGAAAACGAAAGTCTTCCTGCGCCAAGAGGCGTTCTCCAAGCTGAACCACGCTAAGGACGAAGCCACGCTGGAATACTCTTTGATGTGGCAGGCGGTAGGACGAGCGAGTATGGTGCGCGCTTCGCTCTTTGGGGCGTATGTTCAACTGCATCGTGCTCGTATCCTTGAAGAGAAACGCCAACGCGAGGAGGCCTTGCGGCGGCAGCGCGAAGAAGAAGAGCGAAGGAAACGAGCCGAGGAAGAAGAACGAGAACGGCAAGAGCGCCTTATGAAACAACAGAAGTATCGGTCGGCCGTGATGATCCAGAAGCACGTTCGCGGCATGTTAACTCGCGTTGCAGTCGTTCGTCATTTTCTCGAAATGTGCCGAGCAAAGGACGAGTACAGCTGTGATACCGAACTTCAAAAAATGCGCCAATTCGGTGTTGTGGACCGTCGCGTGAAACTTCTTGAAGATCGTCATTTCGAGAGGGTCAAAATGACAGAGAAGCTCCACCACAACAAAGGAGAGTCGAAGACGAATCAAATGCGCCGACAAAAACTTGTCGACTGGCGTGAAACGTTCCAACAACGCAACGAAGATCAACAAAAGACGGTGGAGAATCAACGGAAGAGAGACCTCGAGGCGGACAAGAGCAGACGGAAAGAGGCAATGTCAGCGATGGCTCTCAAGAAATCTGAAGATGAGGCGCGTGCTGCTGAACGTCGACGAGCAACGAAAACTGCACGAGAGGCCGCAGAAGAGCGTGCTCTCGCAGATTGGCAGCAGGACCTTGCCCAAGCAGACACCCGGAGGCTCAACAAGACGATGCAACAAGAGGAGACAGAGGTTCTGTTCCGCATGCACCACCATCGCCAATTCCCTACACAACGTGACGGCGGCATCGCCAGAGCATTTGAGACGGCAAGGGCAGAATTTGCACGGCAGGAGTGGTGGGCAGATGCACGGGAAGGTCGCTTCCAACAAATGATCGAACACCGTCAACATCAGTCTCACGGAAACACTTCGCTGGCATCGCCGCGCCCTACCATCACTAATCCAAATGCAGTGCTCTCTCCTACAGAGCGGCGGCTGGAGGCTGCACATCGAGAGCGGCTGCTTGAAGACGCGATGTCACTTGTGTACGCTGGGCGTCGATAGGTGCATCGACATAGATAGAAACAAGTGTATGTACACTGAAATCGTACTTCTTCGCTTTTGCAAATAATTCGTAGAATCATTGGAAGCAACTTTTTTGTGTTGTTTCAACTTGAAGCACTATTCATAATCAATGGGGTGCTGCTGTTCAGTGCCACGTTCCCTGGTGAGCAAACAAAAGATCCGCCTTAAGGATGATACGCCAAGCGGCACAGTAGATTTAGATCTCACCGTGATCGACAAGCATATTGTCTGCATGGGCTTCCCGGCTGAAGGCGTCGAGTCTTGGTACCGCAACCCATATGACGAAGTCGTCAAGTACCTCGATCACCGCTTTGGGGAGCACTACATGGTGTATAATTTGTGCTCAGAGCCCCAGCACGTGTATCCCCCTGAAAAGTTTCATGGCCGCGTGGCACATTTCCCGTTTCCTGACCACCACGCGTGTCCGTTGGAGGTGCTCCCGAAGTTTATTGAACATGCAACTGCGTTCATTGCTGGAGACGAGCGTCGCGTTGTGGTGGTGCACTGCAAGGCGGGGAAGGGACGGACGGGCCTCTTTGCTTGCTGCTTGTTGATGAAGCTTGTTGCTCGTTTGGCGGACCCAGATGCAGCGATGGCGTACTACGGCACTGCACGCACACACAACGGTAAGGGGCTAACCATTCCCACCCAGCGCCGCTACGTGGACTACTACGGCAGGCTGTGCCGCATGTCCAATGGAATCTTACCTCAGCACATCCCCGTCATTGACCTTAAAACAATTACACTTCGTGGCGTGTTGGATAAGGCACCTATGGCAGCACTAGAGGTGATCACCAAGTCCGAGACAACTCTCATTTACATTGAGGAGGGGCACGACACGGTGCCGATTGGCAGAACGCGCCACGGCAACGATCTAGTGCTTGATGTGTCGCATGTTCCTGCATTCAGTCGCCTCGCCGGAGATATTCGCATCAACGGCAAAGCGGACCCGACGTCGAAGGGATGGGTTGCAGCACTCAGCATCCACACGCTGTTCATGAAGAAGGGATACACCGCCAGTGAAATAGATAAGCTGTACAAGAAGGACCTACCACAGGATGCAGGCATGTACTTTGACTACTTGGAGGTGATGCCCACAGCTGACCATGTGTAGTGTTGACGAAATCATTCTTTTGGTGTGTGTGTCTCTACACCCTGCGTTGTGAGCCATTTCATCTTTCCTTCTCCTTTTTGTTTATGAATGCTAACAGCAACATTCGATGCGCAGTAAACGCTACAATCCATACGCACTCCTGGCTGCTGTGGTAGTTGCGATTGTGTTGTTCCTCCTTAAGCGACTAGGCCCCGTTATCATCCCAGTCCTAAAGGATGTTCTCCTTAGGCTGCGCGGTGGCTCCTCCGGCTCGAAAAAGGTTTGCGCAAACAAAGGTGGACCATCAGCCAATGATGCAACGGAAAATGAGAAAAAGAAGAAGGCACCAAAACCCAAAGTGACTCTTGGGGATAACGTCAGGAAGTTGGGGTTCGACTTGACTGACGACGTCATCCAGCGAGTATTTCCTCGACGCTACGAACTCCATGATCATGTAGTCGTCGTGAAGATGAACAACGGAGTAGAGCTTAGCGATTTTTTGCCTCTGGCCGCTGCCTTTGCTGCTTCCTTGCATCATTCCGTCGATGTTGTTGTGGCTGACACAGAGGGAATTGCCGGAGAACTGCGCAAGCCGGTGCACAGCGTTGTGTACAAGAAAGACGGCCCTATTGGAGGAACACAGCTACGCCTTGTGCACAAGTACGTGACGAAAAGATTCAAAGGAAAGACAATCCTTGGCGACTCCATTGATGAGGATGAGGTTCAGTCCTTGGAGAGGTTGGTGGAGAGCCCGACCTTCACCGTTCATGTGGAAAACGACGTCAAGTATTGCTTCGATGTGATGCGTGTGATGTTCTGCAGTGGCAACACAACGGAACGTATGCACTTTAGCGAAGTCCATGCCCCTGGGGAGCGTGTGGTGGATATGTTCTCAGGCATAGGCTACTTCACTCTGCCGCTGGCGATGAGGGGTGGGGTCAAGGAGATCATTGCCCTTGAGAAAAATCCAGACAGCTGCTGGTACCTTCGTCTGAACACACTAATCAACGGCGTGGGCGATAAGGTGAAGATTTTCAACGGAGACAACCGAGTCGAGACAGGCAAGACGTACGAGGGACAGTGTGATCGAGTATTGATGGGCTACATTCCTACCTGTGAGGAGTTCCTTCCTCGTGCATACTCCTTCCTTCGTAAGGGCTCGAAGCCGAACTCGCGAGTAGGCGTCATTCATTATCACTTCAACTCTGGAGAAAAGAAGGAGGCACACAGCTGCGCCTATGGCCATGTTGTAGCACAGTTGGGCGAAGATGTTGCCGGAACATTCACCATTGAGCTGCGTCAAGTGAAGTCCTACTCGCCACGTACGTGGCACTACGTTGCAGACGTTGCGTTTTCATAGGTGCCTAGTTGCCCATAACACGAGATGCGTGAATTGCAGAACATTGATGATGATTGCCATGATAAATAACTCGCTGTTGCTATGATGACACTCAGGAACATATTTAATCCGTTCAAGTAGCAGTGCATTCACTTATTCGTATGGCCCCCTCCGATGTGCTGGAAGCGAAGATACGCGCCGCTGTCATCCGGACGCTCACACGCAGCACGCCAGTGAAGCACGCAGGTGGTCAAGAGTTGTCCGCTCTTGACGAGTTCATGTGGGACGTGGACAAGCGTGATGTGGCATTCCGCTGTGCTATGAGTGTATGCGAAGAGGACTCTCAAAAGAGACGCAGCGTGGCTGAACTGCTGCTTATGTACGTTGTCGCGTTTGCGCCATCCGAGGCATTGCTGGAGAAGTTAGTTGAGTTTTGCACAAAGTTTCACAACCCGGCGGACTCTTCGTGCCCCTTCTTAGCCCTACACACTGCTGCTGAGACAATTCGAAAAGAGTACCGCATCGCCCAAGCAGCGTCACACTCAGACGGGCAGGGCCCAGCACTCACTCCCGTCGACGTGTACCGTGGCCTCCCTGATGGCGGTCGCCCTGTGGCGCATTACCTCCAGCAACAACCCATGCAGCCATCCGTACGAGACAGGAACCGCCGGCATTATGTCCTAGGAGTCCCATCGGCCAAGGAATGGGCGGGGGTGGCAGAGGAAAAGAACAACCCAATCCTTGAGCGGTACCCTGTCCGCAACGCTTATCACGTGGCACGGTGCAAAGACTACGTGGACCAACGAGGGATGTACTGCTCGGAGTTGCTGCTCGAGCAACAACTGCGCGTGCTTCAAACGTACTTCGACAATTATCGATCGCACCCTCTTGTGACACGAGCGACGGCGTTCTTTGTGAAAATGTGGTGTGACGCCTACGTCGCCAAGCTCCCCTTAGTGTCCAGTAAATTTATCGACGGCACGTGTGAAGACGAGGGGACCGTGTTACCTCCCCTTAGATTTGTGACGGTGTCATTCACGTCGATCCTGTTGAAGTTGATGGAGAGCGAATACTTCTGCGTGCGTGCACATGTGTACGACATGATCCTCACCTTTGCGATGCACCTCCCCCTCATGGACTCCCAAGACGCATTCCCTGGCTTTACTGCGGCCCTGTCCAACGAGGTGGGGTACTTGCTGTGCCTCGTAGTCCAGCGTCAAGTGCTGCTGGAGACGACAGATGAGCGACTCCTCTTGGCTGCATTGAAGTGCTGCCTGGTGGTGCTAAAAAGAGAGCAGCTGTGTTGCCTTGATCATAGATCCCTGAAAGCATTCCTCAACCTTTCTGGGATAGCGCATAGCCATCCTCATATCTATTTGCTGCTCACCGAGGCATTCGCGGTGAAGGTGCTACGTACGGATGGACTGTGGGAGGGCACGCTAGAGTACGAGGGAAGGCCGCACTGTGGGTTTGCACCGATCGATGAGGCTGCGATGGCAGACGTTGGGTGGTCCGTGCAGGATATCCTTGTCGTCTACTTGAACTGCACCTCTGCTGCATCGAGGCTCCACATAATGTGCGTACTGTTTGCCATCGCCGCGCACCAAGTTGCCCTCCAGTCCTCGCCAAAGACACTGGAGCGCAACACGCCGTCGAATGCACTGATGGCACGGTCCGCCAAGGCACTCGCTGATCTCAACTTCCACTGGCACTTGCAATCCCTTATGCTCTACCAATCCCATCGCACATACCGTGAGCTGCCCTCCCACATCAGTGTAGACCTCGGTATGAAGGAGACACGAGAAGTGAAGCTGCTGGTAGTGGCAGTGGTGCAACAGTTTGTCAACATCATGGAGCGATTCAACACGCTGCCGTCTCAAATGCGCAGAAGTTTAAGCGTGGCGACGACAATGGTAGAAGAGCCTGAGCGTTGCCGCGAGATTCTGAGGCAACTCTGCGCAGAGTGCAAAGAGGGAGTCCCCTCACTGTTGAAGGACGACGCATGCTCTCAGCGCCTCGTGGCAACCACCCTGTTGATGCAAGTCCTTCGGTTATGCAAGCCTCTTTTCGACAATAGCAGCGCCCATCGTGAGGAGGCCATCACGATGCTCAGGACTATCTCCTGCCACAGTAGCATCAAGGTGCGCTCTATCATGCCTGAGGTCCTGGGAGGGCTGTGGTATTTGATGCGATCTCAACCTGCGCAGGCCATGGGGCCTTTCCTCGTTGGTGTGCGGCTGTACCTTAGTCACGAGACGTCCACCCCCAACTTACTGCGCCTCGCCCACCACCTGCTGGACGGCCTTGCTGCAGACTGGAGCTTTCATCCAAGCCTGGACGGAGACGTCTGCTCGTTGCTGCTCCATGGTCACAAAGTGCCACTGCAGTCGACGGTAGACACTCTCGGTGTTCCGGTGCTGTGGGCATTGTATTGGGGGCTACGACGCGGTACACCGCTGGCTGCTGCCTGTAGGACTCGTCTCGTCGTATTGGCACTGCTTAGCAGCGTCAGCTCACACTTGTGCAGCACTTCTACCGCCCAAATGACGCTGTGGTCGAAGGTGATGTCAGACCCGTATCCACCCGCTGCCCTGATTGGGGCGCAGAGGGTCATGCGCATCTCTGGCCTGGCCGCGTATGATAAGTATGAGGCTGCAATCAACGAAGTGCAGCGAGCTGCCAAGTCGTCTCTCCTTAGCAATACATACGCCATGGCCGTGCGGATCTGGGAACGTGTCGAGGCAGATACCAAGTGACAAATATGTTTGTGTGTTGCATCTCAACGAAACTGTCGTTCTGCGGGAAATATGATTTGCTTACTCTTGCTTACTCTTGAACCGGTGATGCAACTAGCATTGTGATGTTGTGTTTTGGTGCGTGCAGTCTTTTTGCGCATACAACTCTTCGAATATGTCTGACGGTGCCGACCAGAAAGGATCGCTCAACGCATCGCAGTCCAAAAGCAAAACCGTGTCCTTTTCTGTGGAAGGCGCGACGTCACCAGTGACAGACCGCCCTCGACTGTTAACCCCTGTCGCTGAAACAGCGGTGGCCTCAGAAGGAGCTACCTTAGCAGAAGCGATCAAAGAGGCACTTGCACACCCTGTTCCTGTCACCGAGGCTGAGAGCCCTGCGGCTGTGCCACCACAGTCGCCTGTTGTTCCCGTCGTTGTGGTGACAGCCAAAGAACCCTCCAGCGATGCTGCCAAGCCTCAACCTGCCCTCAAGTCTGCACTACGTCGTGATATGACCATCACAGCAACGAAGCACAAGAGGACGATGTACTGCGACGACTGCAAAAAGGAGATCCCCTTCGAAGAGTGGCTGAACCACCGTGACCGACTCCGGACAGTGGAGATCAAGCAGCGTATCTCTGGCCTGCAGAAGTACATCGTCGCGCTCTTTGTGGACTTTGTCATGTGGGTCATTGTGAATGTGTATTTCCGTGAAGTAGCGGTGGTGGGTCTAGAGAAAGTCCCCAAGACAGGACCGGTGGTGTTTTACGGGAACCATCAGAATCAATTCATCGATGCCATGATGATGCGTGCCCACTGTGGAAGAGGCGTGAGGTTCATCATTGCGGAGAAGTCAATGCATCGGCCCGTCATTGGCCACTTTGCACGCATGATGGAAGCCGTCCCTGTCATCCGCCCGCAGGACGTGCCCTCGCTGGTGGGACAGGGGAAGATGGTTCGTATGGAGAAGAACGTGGTCTTTGGCGAGGGCACCAACTTTATCACTGGCCTTGCACAGGGCGACGTGATTTCATGGGCAGTGGAGGGGAAGAAAGAGCGGTGCTCCGGCCAAGTGCATCAAATTGTCAACGAGAAGGAAGTGACGCTCACAATGCCCATCAAGGAGGAGGACACCATCACGCAGCCAACGCCCTTCAAGTGTTCCCGGCGTATCGACCACAGTGAAATGTATGCGGATGTGTACAACACGTTGGCCAATAATCAATGCATCGGTATTTTCCCAGAAGGCGGCTCCCACGACCGCACATCTCTTCTCCCACTCAAGGCGGGAGTGGCGCTGTTCAGCTTAGGTGCCTCGGAGCGCCACATCCCCGTGCAGGTCGTGCCCTGTGGTCTGACGTACTTCTACGGCAACAAGTTCCGTAGCCGCGCTCACATTGAATTCGGCGACCCGATCATCCCGTCCAACGAAATCATCGAAATGTTCACCAACGACAAGCGTGGGGCAACGGGTAAGTTTCTCGAGGAGCTTGCTGTGGCCATTCGAGGGGTGACGATCAACGTGGCCGACTGGGGAGCCTTGAAGTTCCTCCACGCCTTCCGTCGACTGTACCAGCCCCCAGATTGCGTCCTTGCAACAGGCGACTACCTGAAACTAACTCGCCGCCTTGCTGTGATCCTTGAGGAGAATGAGAGCGACCCTCAATTCGCTGACTTCCGCTCAAAGGTAGAAAATTACTCCGACTACTGCGCTGCGCTCCTTGTGCGTGATAGTCAAGCAGCCACGCTGGAAAAGCTCGATGATACCCAGAGCACCACCGTTGTGACGCTACTCTTCCGTCGGTTAGTGATTTTGATGGTCATGTGCGTCGTGTTGATTCCTTTTTTCATCATCGCCGCCCCCATTGGTCTGGTGACCCACATTGCCGCTGAGCATCACGCAAGGACGGCGCTCTCTGCTAGCAGCGTCAAAGTAGTGGCTGCTGATGTGAAGGGCAGCTACAAGATCATTGTAGGCTTTGCGTTGGTGCCGTTGGAGATGTTTCTCGTCTCGGTGCTTGTGTTTGTGTATTCTGACTTCCATACCGCCCTCACTGTGCTCGTATCTCTCCCCATGGCGCTGTATGTGTCGCTGCTGATCCTCCAGGAGTGTGTGCTGGAACTGCGTGCTGCGCTGCCGTTGGTGATGTCACTGTTCTCCAAACACAAGCAGTTTAAGAAATTGTACGATCGTCGCTTGAAGCTGATCGGCATGGCTCAAGCAATTGTGAAGAGGTTTGATGCCGGTCTCAACGGGGAGCTTGCTGCGTATCGTAATGCGTCCAACACCGCAGTACGTGAACCATCCCTATTTTCGCTACGGCACAGTGCGCGCCGTCAAGCGGACAAAAATGAAGTAAAAAAGTGGAATTGAGGCAAACTGTTAGGGACAACGTTGAAGGAAGTGTGAACATTGCAACAACATCATTGATTCAACAACTTGCGATCCGAAACCAACAACAAGCCACTTTGTGTTTCATCATTTTATGATTTGAGTTGTACCTATGGACCTTTGCTCGCTTTATTTGAAGAAGGTTGGCACACAAACAAGTAACGAGAAACATGGAAACAGTTGGCAAGAAGCAACCTTCGAGCTCCACTACACCTGTGAAGGCTCACCAACAGGCGGCACCAGTGACCCACTCCCACTGGATGACGATGTACGGTAGCCGACCTGGTGGCTCCCACGAGCTTTTTGAGCTAGAGGCGATGATTGCAAAGCGCATGGAGCTGCTTGCATGGATCGATTTGCAGCTCAACTCCCAAAAGTCAGGGAATTTGGGCGACGTGCTGAAGAAGATCAGCGATCGCCTACCGCGGGACAAGGCGGTCACCACGCCACAGAAGTCGAGCGCCAGCAAGGTTGCCCTTGGATCAGACGACGGTGCTGCTCTGGCCACTCGCCAAAAGGATGCTGCCTTCTCTGAACGCGAGATTGTATACTTAAGCGACGAGGACGATCTGATGTCGCACTTGTTATGCCGCTTTGCATTCTGCATGAGCGACAAGTGGCGCAAGTGGTTCATCCGTGTTGAAGAGATACTGCTGCGTGCTAAGTACGTTGCCCTCCGCGATCATGGCGGCCCTCGAATGATCGCAACTCTACTCACGCAGAACGGCCTCCCCTGTGAGCCCGTCACAGAGGAGAATGCTCCACCTAAGCTTGCGCAGTACATGGAGCTACTCAAAGCCCGCTCAGGGTCAGCGCAGCACACGTTCACTGCCTCAGATTTTGTTTCTGTGCCGTTGGGCCTCGCAACAAGACTCGTGCGTGATCGGAATGTTCTCATGCACAACGGGTTCGCCATTCTTCAATACAGCCAAGCCCATGAAGTGTTCCTTGCAGTGTACCGCTCCCATTTAGCACGCGGCCTCCACGACGCCTTCCAACTACGGAACAAGAATGAATCCCTCAGTGGCGATGAAGATGCGAACTCCAGCCTCATGCTGATGCTCGACGCGTTCCTCTCTCGCTTCGTTGCAGAGCCTCAAGATCATCTGAAGGAGATGACCAGTGGCGTCGTCAGGCACCAAGATGTTGCTGGGCTGGCACAGACTCATTTCCCCCTATGCATGCGTCGTGTCGATATGTCCATGCGAGAACACGGGCACCTCAAACATCACGGCAGACTCATGTACGGCCTGTTCCTCAAGGCCATTGGACTGTCCATGGAAGACAGCATGCAGCTGTTCTCGAATGTGATGACGGTCAAGGGGGGAGGCTCGGTGGAGGCCTTCGCCAAGTCGTCGTACGGCTACAACGTCAGGTACAATTACGGCAAGGAGGGTAAGAAGACGAGCTACAGCAGCTTTTCATGCGCAACAGTCGTGGCGCTGCCTCCCATGACAGACCGTATTGATTGCCACGGGTGCCCCTTCCACTTCCGTGACGAGGGGGCGCTGCGTCAGATGTTAGCCAAAGAGCAGCCGAACCCCTATGGAGCTGATCTCCCCAAGGTCAAGGCAATGCCAAGCGCCATCGAGGAGATTGTTGCCGATGCCAAGGACCAGCACTACACGCGTGCATGCTACAAGTATTTTATGGCCACGCACCCGGATGCAAAGCGTGACTCCCTATTCCGATCGCCCTTCGAGTACCACGTGTTCAGCCTCGAGTCGAAGCTCCAACGAGAGAAGGAGCTCCAAGCACCGCAGCAGTCAGGAGGGGAGGGAAGCATTGGGCGCGCAGCGTCGGAGGGTGGCAGTGCGGTGAAGAGGTCGCCTGCCCCGTTCCTTAGGGAGGGCTCCGTGCGACATAGAACCGAAGAGTGATGAGAATGAATGAAACATAAACAACCATCAACACATAGACATCATACGATGCGTGAGTGGGGGGAAATCTCACCGAGAAGAAGATCTACACGGAAGCGAAGGAGCAATAGAGATTCAATGGGATTGTTTTTGATGTTACGGCTTGATTGCAAACACAAACCTGTTTACCATGTCTGCTGGGCACACGACCCTGTACTTCTTACACATGCATCCTACATTCCGTCCATTTCCTAAACTTTGTAGCACTGCGATAGAACACATTATTAGTGATGCGTCGCACGATTGGCCGATTCTGTGCGGTAGTTCCACCACCACTGCCAGCTGCTGCAGCAACGGCAACTTCGGTGTCGTCGTCCTCCGCTCAAGGTGACGCAACGGAAAAGAAGCAGCGGAAGTTTCGCTTCGAGAGCGGCTACTCAGACAAGGGCACTAACTATGAAGAGCGAGGCGCTTTCTTCTCTACATTTATGGGCGCAGCCCTTATGAGCCTTGGGTGCTCTTTCCTCTTCGTGCCTCTTTACCGCATCTTCTGCGCACCTGCCGGTCATGGAGCAGATCCTCGCTTCTACACCGTCGAAGGACAATTAGAGCGTGAGGAGCGCAGCAAAGAAATGGGTACCCCCAAGAAGCTCATGAAGATGAGGTTCCTATCAGACGTTGGCAACACAATGCCGATCGCCTTCGTCCCCCTCCAGAAGGAGATTGAGATGCTCGTCGGAGAGCCGGCCCTCGCTTTTTACAGCGCATACAACCGCAGTACTCGCACGCTGCTGGGCGTGTCGAGCTACACCATCGCTCCACCGGAGGCGACAAATTATTTAAACAAAATTCAATGCTTCTGTTTCGAGGAGCAGCGCTTTAAGCCGCACGAACTTGTGGAGATGCCGGTCTTCTTCTTCATTGATCGTGACATGTTGCACGACCCGCTTGTGAATTGGTTGGACGAGATGATTTTAAATTACACGTTCTTCAACTTGGAGCGAACTCGTGAAGTGATCATGCGGCAAAGTTGAGAGGCCTCCAGATATTGGCCATCAATTGCTGTTGAAGGGTTTTTAAGAGGTTTGCTTTTTTTTTGATGCGACCTCATTTAAATATTCTCTCTTTTGTGCTTCTTTCGTAAAAACGTCGCTGGGAGGTGCCAGGCGTCATAGATATCAGAGAAGAATTTATGGGGCATCACATATTCTTGCTAAGCTTGCTTGTCGTGTGGCTCGTGAGTAACGCAACCTCAGCCCCAGTACCAACAACAATCCCCCCTGCGGTCTGTCTCGCTCTGCAGTTAAACAGCACTAGTGCTGACACAGACTCTGACTCCTCATCATCTTCGAGCGACGAGTCCACATCGTATGGACTAAACTTCGTCGCATGTACAACTGCAGATGTCGCCACCGTCCCCCCACTCCCTCGATCCCTTGGCGTGAACTCATCCAGCCCTCCCGTGTGGACCACCACGTTGGCGTGCGCCGCCCAGTGCGGCTCTACTCCAGGGCTGCTTCGCCGTCACGACGGAAGCGTGCAGTTTACTGTATTCAATGGTTCATGCTACTGTGTGAACAGCACCGTGCCGATGATGCCGACAGGAGGGACCAGCGGCTCATGCTTAGATGCTGCAGTGTTCCGTGTGACGTTCGAGTGTGCGTACATCAACGCATCGTTAGGGTGCGGAGCGGGATGCTCGGAGGTCAACGGCTGCTGTTCCCTCGACGCCCCGCCAAACCCCAATGCGCTGCCCTCGTACTACAAGATTGCCCCGCCAAACCCCAATGCGCTGCCCTCGTACTACAAGACGATGATTCAGTGGGTAGCGATTGTGGTGATTGTGCTGGCCCTTGTAGAGGCACTCGTGTACGGCTGCCTGCGACGACGCGCCATCCAGCAGCGCCAGCGCCGGCTTCGTGCCCACATGCGCCCCAAGCGCGATGCGAAGGAGATCACCGAGCGGCTGCTGGGAACACTGCCAGCCAGCCCCACAGCACTGCAAGAACCGAACATTGCCGATGAGGCATGCTCTATCTGCCTAGACCCCCTTCTGTCTGAAGAGTCCGTCATGCTTCCCTGCAGGCACAACATCCACCGATCATGCCTTCGTGAGTTTATTACACATCAGCTGACACGTACCAACGAAGTGGCCTGTCCTATGTGCAGGGCCCCAATTGTGGAGGAGGACGAGGGTTCTGCTAGCGATCGTGACGGCGCACGACCAGTGCGCATTGCCGTTGCACCCGAATAACATATGTTTTAAGCACAAAGATGATTGTTGTGCTTTGCATCCCATTATTGTGTTGAAGTTTGAAAATGACAACGTCGCAAACGTTTTCTTCTTTTCCATCAAGTGTGTTCGCTTTCAGTTGTTAGGTCCCTTCCTTTTTTTTCCCTTCGAGACCCAGCTCTTGCGTGTGCACCGTCCCGAAAGTGGTGTGTTGTGTTGTGGTGCTACACGCGTCGAATACTGCGTCCGAACGCTGTTCGTTGTTCGTTCACTCCTGTCACTCCTGCTTCTCTCCATACGCGTTTCGTCGCATGTGTCGACTTAACTGAAACAATGATTTCTTGTCACTTGAATGAAGATTGAGTTTATTTGTGATGGTGTTCTCTCTCACTTGATGTCAAAAGACTCACACATCATATCGTTTCACCATATGCTCCAACGGTCGTGGTCTGACGAGCCTATGTCCCGTCAAGACTCTAGCGCCATTGGAGGAGGGCCGCCTATTTGTGGCCGATACGAGTGGCGGAGAGCAATAGGACGGGGAGGCTTCGGTCTTGTAGCGTTGTGCAAAGATTTGTTCACCGATACCTACGTTGCAGTGAAGACCATCTCGAGCGGCACCCTGCGCACCGAGTGGCCCCGTGTAGTTCGTGAGATCGAGATCATGAGCACCGTGTCACACGCGCACCCCCACGTGCTCTCCCTGCTGGAGTACTTTGTGACAATTGACCCCAATTGTGAGAGCACGATTGGCGCACACGGGTGGCTCCGCTACCTGCAACCGTATGCATCCATTATGCAATCGCTCCAGCGGCTGGTGATAGATGGCGTCTCTGGACAAGCTAGCTACGTGGGCCGATACAATGAACTCATGTCTGAGCTGCAACTTTCCTTCTCGCAGCTCCCACGTGAAGTGCTCTCCATGCTGAAATTAGATTTATACGTTGTGATGCCCCTCATGCATGGCGACCTCCATAAAATATTGCGGCCGACGATGATAAGTGCTGGGGCCCCCGCATCGCCCAAAGCCGCATCAAAAGCGGCCATTGTGGACTCGCTTGCCATTCCGTTTGCTTTCCAATTGTGTTTCGCGATCGACTTCTTGCACAAGAGCAACATCGTGCATCGTGACCTTAAGCCTGACAATATTCTTGTGTGGTTGGACGATGAGGTGCCGCTCAACTCATCGTTGTTCGTGGCGGACTTTGGCCTCGCAAGGAATCAAACGCACAGCAGCAGCACGTGGTATATTTGCACCCGGTACTATCGGCCTCCAGAGGTGGTCATTAGGAAGGGGACGCCTGATAGCTCCATCGATGTGTGGTCGCTAGGATGCATCCTGTACGAGCTCGTCACCCATGATGTTCTCTTCAGGCTGCCCTCCAGTAGGGACACCAACAACCAATGGATAGAAATGCGGGCCACGAGGCAGCTAGACTTGATCACGAGTGTGGTGGGCGTCCCAACGCCTGAAGAGATGTCGCGGCATGACTGGAGCAGTAACCCTAAGGTGCGGGCCTACCTGCAACGTTGCCCCCAACGCCCATCGACGTTGTCGGACCGCATCCGAGACAACTGGGCACTGCGCTCGACGGACCATATGGAGTTATGGATTGATCTGATCATATCGTGCCTTCAATTCTTTCCCGATGAGAGATGCACGGCCCATGAAGCTTGCTGCCATCCACTGTTTCAAACAGTCGGCATTCATTATGGCGGTAATGTGATGCAGCACACGCCACACGTGTACGCCCCTGAGTTAGACGCAATGACTCTGCCGCCAGACGATTGCGCGTTGAGAGTCATACACAGCTCACACAACGGGTTCGCTGCTCGTGCCCACCCTACCGAAGAATATGCCGCCAAGACCCGCCGTGCACGCTCACCTCCGTTGGCCCCGATGGCCCCTGAAGAGATGCCACCGGAAATGGGCCTAGGCCTGAATCAAGTGACGGATGAAACTCTACGCAATGTGTTGTCCCGATTCCCAACATCGACAGACGAAGAAATTTCTCACGCAGTTGGCGCAACGCTGCAGCTCTTGTTAGACCACACGCACAACCCGTCACTGTCTGCTCAACTGAACGCAGCGCTGCGCTTCTTTACAACACTGCGCGACCTCCCGAGAACAGAAGTTGTCTATGGCCTCGACGACAACGAAGAAGGCCCATTCTGTGACGACCTGTCCTAGGGGGATCCCCTTCCTTCTTTTACCTCTGCGGCCACTCTCTATTTCATTCATTCAGATTGCGTACACTCACACATTCACTCAACACTAACTCAACGTATCTATCGTATGTGTGGTTTTCTAATTGCCTATCATTCGCCTTGCCATCTTACACTTTCTCTCTATTTCCCCCCGCAAGTACTTTTACACCTCTTCCTTGATGCAGCCAGAGAATATTCTTGCAGGCCGTTACCAACTGGTCAAGCAGATCGGCAAAGGAGGCTTCGGTGTCGTCGAGCAGTACCGTGACCTGTTTACCGATGCACTGGTGGCCATCAAAACAATCCCTTCACGTTTCGTGGATCAAGAAACGAAGCGGCTAGTGCGGGAGGTGGACATTATGCTGCACCTATACGGGGCCCATCCCCACCTTATGAGCATGTTGGATCTGTTCGTGACGAGGAACACCGCGGCGGAGCGGCAACCCAGCATTGAGTTCGACGACGAGGAGAGGCAGCTGAGTGAAGTGGACGCCGCTGAGATTGCGCTGAACCAACTCCTCATCTCTCACACACAAAGCACCACACCGATGCCTAGTCGTGATGTGCTGCTCCGCGAATATGCGCTTGCCATGCAAACGTATGCCAATGCTGTCCACAACCGGTCGGATCTTAACTTGCACATTGTGATGCCGCTTATGAAAGGTGATCTTTTCTATTTCTGCAAGCACATGCGATCTGGCCAGTTGATGGCAGTAAGTCCGTCGTTCTTACCTCAAGTGTGTGTTGTGTTCGCCTTCCAGGTGTGCTTTGGTCTCGATTACCTCCACAAGTGCAACGTGGTGCACCGGGACTTGAAGCCGGATAACATTCTGGTGTGGCTGGACTTGGAAAATGCCTACAAATCCACTGCTGTGATTGCTGATTTTGGCCTTGCGCGTGACGCCCACGCTACGGAAACGTTCTACATTTGCACGCGCCACTACCGGCCGCCGGAAGTCATCACCAACACGTCCAAGGGCGACACGTCGATTGATGTGTGGTCGTTGGGATGTATCTTCTTCGAGCTGGTCACCGCACGAACGTTATTCAACCTGCCCACGGCACTCAACAACAAAGGACAGTGGGAGGGCATCAAAGCAAGCCAACAGTTGGAAGTGATTCTCAACACACTTGGCACACCCTCGAAGGCGGACGTGGAGCGCTACATGCCTCAAGGCAATGCACAGTCGTATCTCATCAAATCCCGGGCCCGTCCTTCCGTTCTTACCGACAGCATCCGTGCCCATTGGCGGCTGGGGGAGACCTCCACAGAGGAGCAGGAGAAGTGGATCGATTTGATCTCCTCGTGCCTCAAGTTTTTCCCCCAGCAACGGCCTACGGCAGATCAGCTCTGCGCTCATCAACTTTTCCGCGACTACAACGTATTATACGGTGAGAATGTGAAGCAGTACGAACCCCGTGAATATGCCCCAGTCACGTTCCCTCCAAACAGTCAAAAGTCTGATTTGAAGGATATCGTGCTATCTCTTGTGCGACGCTCCATCAGTCGCTCGCTGGATGCGCTGGGCGCTCGACCAGCATCAAGTGTTGGAGCAGCGGAAGCTCCTCAAGATGCTGCAACGTTGGCGACGACAACAGTGCGTGGTGGGCTCTCATTCCCAGCACTGGACGATCCTATTCTCTTTTCCAAGTTCAGCAACATGCTCGTGGCTACGGATGGCCAGGTTGACGACGCTCTCGATGAAGTGCTCAACGCCATGGAGCTGTACACGCACGATGCTAACGTCTCTAGACAGCTGCGAAGTCTGTTGACGTATTTTGCTGGGTTGAAACAGTTACCAGCAGATGAACAAGTTGACGAGGTCACAGCCGCAGGGGGCGTGACCGTTGCGGAGGATTTGTAGCTTCCTTTTCGTTGCGTACGAATTTTCATGCGATAGTTTTGTATGGGTGCGAAAGAGAATCAGAGAAAACCTGCGCCACATGATTCGTGTCTGCGATAGTTTACGATTACGTGTTGTTTCTTTTCGTGAACCGTTCCTCACTTGATCAAGCCGAGAGACACACGTGCTTGTTTGAAATAGTACTGCATTCTTCTCTTTGTTGTCACTCTTCAATTCTCACAGCACATAGTCAAGCCACTGAGTTGTGTTTGCTCGTATGTGTGCAACGCTGACGACCGTCAAAGTCACCAAGCAGCAGCTGTTCTCCTTCCTAGCGGTGCATGCGAGAATACCCCCCAATGAAGTTCTTCTCAAGAAACAACAGTACGCCTTGTTCGACGACGGGGTTGCGTTTTGCCGCATGTTCAACTCCATCTTCGTGCAGCGCACTATAACGCCCATTGTCACGTCGCACCAAACAAGCAGCGCCTCCTCCCGTAGTACACGAAACTGGAAAGCGCTTCAACGGGCGATGACAGCGTTAGGCATCCCAGTGGATGTTGTCCCACGCGAGATGTATCGGCCAAACGCTGTGGACTCAGTGGGTGGGTACTCAGGCTTGGTGTTCTTCTATTTTATGCACCACCTCGCTAAGCGCCGTGATTTCTCGGCGGAGTTTAGTGCCGACGTGACGGGGAGCTTGATGACGTTTCTGCAGTCTGTGGACAGCATCCGTGCGTTGGTGTTGGGAGGTGCGATCATGCTCGACTCACTACCGACGGAACTGCATCAGTACTGCTCCACCTCCCCCCACCATGAAGATATGGATGCCGATTCTCCTGCGTCGCACAAGCAAGGCATCAAGCGCGCCGAGCCCACCGTAGCAAGCTCCAACATTAGCTCTGTCGGCCAACACGATGATGACGATGAAGGGTCTGATATTGACCTTCCGCGCGCCAACGGACCCAACGACACGCCTCACCCTTCCAACGCTGCCCGGTCTTTATTTCACGAAGCTGCTTCCTCTGTGCCTCCCTCGCCTCAACGATATCAGTTTGAGTCTCCGACAATACCAGCGGCACCCCAAGAGGAGCGCTTTTTTGAAGGGGAGCAGTTTACTGACTCTGCACCGGTGCCGCACGCAGCATCCCCGAAGCTGTTGACGATGCAGCACGTTCGTCCTCCTATCTCGAAAACGACACAATATGCGCCGACTCCCTCATCGCTGCCCGCTGCACACTCTACAACAACACCAGTGCTGCTCCAAGCGAACGAGGGGCTGTCACACGATTCCTCAGGAGACACCACGACGGATGTGAATGCTGCTGCTGCACAACTTCAACGGCTTCTCCTGAAGCGCCACCTCACGTCAGAGTCGCTGGAAGAGGCGCAGACGTTGTTGTGGGGAATCCTGAGCACTTACCATGTCACCTCAATGCGGCTCCGGCGGTGGGAGTCCCAGCGCGCAGAGTTGCCCCCATCACCAAACGTAGCCGATGCTCGCTGCGCGATGCTACAAGGTGAAGTCGAGGAGTTGGACCGCGCAAACCAGCAGCTGCGGTCACTGCTAGAGCAAGCGGACAAGGAGTTGCGGCTGCAAGAGGAACAAACCAAACTACTCGTGGCGTCCCACAACGCTGCAGTGGCACGCCTCACCGATGACATCGTGCGGCTGCGAAGGGAGCATGAGGCGTCGTTGCAGCAGCCGCAGTCTCCTCGTCCCCACCACAGCCGCCAACTGATGGACCTGTGCGCCACGCTGAGAGCACTAGACAATACTTCCATGGAATTGATCTCGTCGAATATTGATGAGACCGACGACGACGCCGCCCGCATTGAGGAGCTCCTTGCGCATCGAACAGTCCTGCAAGAACGTGCCGCTACCATCGCAGAAGCACTTCACGTGGAGTCGACCGGCGCTGGGGAACGCGCCTTGAAGACACTGAGCTCGTCGACAGAGGAAGCCCTCCCCACTTCTCCTCTGATCACTGAAGCGATGGAAGAGCGCATTCGGTCGGTGACTGCCTCTAGAGATCAGTTGCTAGAAGAACTGCAGCAGCTGTCGATGGAGGCCTCTACGTGGTGTGAGGAGGCAACCGATCTACGACGGCAGCAGCGTGACTGGGAGGCGATGGGCAGGAGGGTGGAGGAATTGGAAGCCGATGTGCTGCGCCGCAACAATGTCATCGAGGAACTTCGGTTGAAGCTTTCAGCTGCGATGAGTGAACTGGATGAAGTTCGGCGTGTGTCTGTGCAACGGCAACGAGAGCACTCGGCCATCTGGAGTGTTCCTCGTCCTCAGCTTGAATCATCGGTTGGTAGCAGCAGTGCCTCCCCTGCAGCCCGCACTCCACCCACCGCAGGGGGCCACGACGCAAATTATGTGGGACTGCCTTTGAGCGGCGAGGGAGAAGCAGCTCCGAGTGTGCCGCGCTTCCGTCTCTCATCTCCAAGGCCGTTAGAGTCTCAATCTCCTCGAGCCCCTACGGAGGCACGAGTGGTAGACGGGCCGTACAACATGTCACTATTCCCCTCCCTGCATGGTGCCGTCCAAGACTCCCTTCTCCTCAAGCAGCCCGCATCGTCCGCCTACATATCACTCCGCGACCTAGACGCAATAGATGGCATCCTCAACTGATGTCATAGATGCAACCACCTTTACCTCCCATACAACATAGATTTGTGTGTTCGTTGAAACATTGTGTGGACAACTTGATTCGTTTATGACTTGTACTCTCTTTGACTCAACAAACGCCTTCCACAACCTCACTTTTTAATGACAACAGTTAGTGTACCTTTTCCATATGACAGAACTTACGCAAACAACAGAAGTGTCGGTCAAGCCTACGACCCCTTCGGCTGTGTACAACAACCTATCGTGCTGTGGCTCGATGTTCGCGTTCGCACATCAGCAGGAGTGTGTTGTGGTCCGTCCTCTCGGCGCGCACCGGCTGCCCATCCCCGAGGCCACAAAGGCGGCCATCACACACACGAGCGCCTACCTCCTTCGAGGCGCTACCGTGGTGGCATTCACCTCTGCGACGGGTGTGCAGCTTTGGGATGTTGGCCGTGATGCCTGTTTGACTAGAATTCCTGCTGAGGTAGGCATCGAGCCTCGAAGCGCCGCTCTGATTGAAATGGGAGACCGCGTCTTTGGCGCGTTCGGCTATGGCGACGGGTCCGTCGCCATATTCGAGTTCACCGCAGAGTACACTCCTAACCTCGTTGGCCACCACGCCGCTCATCAACAGCCCGTGTCTGCGTTAGCCGCGTCATCGGAGAGCACAGTGATGTTCGCTTCAGGTTGCACCGGTGGCTCCGTTCAGCTGTGGAATAATACGTTGAAGCCTTACGTCACCATTCCTGCTGTAGCGAATACCGAGTGCTGCACCTCCATCGCCGTTTGTGGCGCGAACTTTGTTGCGGCGGCATACGGGTCAGGCAAGGTGCGCCTTTTCACCCCAACCGGCGAGCCTCGTGTCGAGCTCACTGCTAGCGCCCGTTGGATCTATGCGATGGCGTTCAACAGACAGCGCATGCTCCTCGCAACAGCTGGTGACGACAGCACAGTTGCGGTGTGGTCCGTACCCACAGCGGAGTCTCCAAAGGTAGCTCTAGTGGGCTACCGCAGAAGCAAAAATCATCTGATCACTGGCGTCGCATTCAACTACGACGGGACCTGTGTGATGAATTCTGTCTTCGATTCCGATAAGATTACAACGGTCCAACTACCAGCATAAAACAACAAACTTCGAGTCCCCTTTAGTCCTCGTGTGGGAGTGTTTTTTTGTTGGAGCGATGCATGAGGTTGCGATGATTCTGCTGAAGGCTGAAAGTAACATTGTCGCCCGGTATGGTAGGGCACACCCATCAGCAGCAGGTATCTCCATCCTCACTTTTACATTATTAGAAGGGCCCAAGGTCGATACGCGCAGAGTGGTGGGGTATGCGTACGCCCCGCCTCCTACTGCTGTGCATTGCAGGCGGCAACGTTTGATTCATTAGTGAGGTGTGCGCAAGGTGAGAGTAACGTGCGTGAATTCATTGTGTGAATGACTAATGTTGGAGAGTACCTTTTTGATGCATGTTGTTTGTATGATTGATCATTTTCGGGCGAAACACACACACAAGGATAAGAGCAGAGCGGTACAACGCAATGCACGTATCTGGTCGTGGGAGAGGGATTGCTGAGCTCGATCTTGGCGCTGTATTTGCAAGCGATGAGGAGCGGTCCGCCCTTTCCCTTGTGAAATCGTTGGACTTGTCCCACAACGTGTTGACAGTGGTCAGTGCACTTCACCCCCTCGGCAGCCTTCAAACGTTAAACATCGCACACAACCGCATTGCTACACTCCGCAGCCTTCCCTTAACACTGACCAACGTTGATCTTTCGTTCAATCAACTAACGACTTTGGAGGGGCTCATGGGTCTGCCGTGCTTAGAAGTGCTAGACGTGAGTCACAACAAGCTACACAGTCTTGCCAGCATGGCAGGGCAACCGCCCACATTACAAGTTCTGAGAGCGTCCGCAAACCGCATCGCTTCTACAGATGGCATTCAAAATCTGTTCAATTTGAAGGTCCTGCTCCTCGATCACAATCTTGTCGCATCCTCGGACGCTCTTATTTGTTTGAAAGGTCTCGAGCAGTTGGAGGTGGTATCATTTGCTCACTGCCCTGTCGCTTCTGTCAACGGATATCGCGACTACGTCATCCGCACACAACCGACGCTTCTCTCTGTAGATGGGGCGCCGACATTGGGGCACATGACGCGTCCGCTGAGTCGAGGACTTGACAGCCACAACACGTCGAGAAGGCTCAACGAAAGCACCACGACGACACAACCACCTGATGCCCAGGACGGATACGCAACGCTGAATGCAACGAATCAGGAATCGACATTACTACATTCGGAAGAGCGTGCTCTCCGTCGGGAGTTGCAAGATGCCGTGCTGTTGTTAGAGCAAGAACAAAAAGATCACCACCGAACGAGGTTGCAGTTGCGGAAGTCAGAAACACAGCTGCAGGAATCGAAGCGGCTTATTCGTGAGCAGCTCGAAGAACTTTCCCTCCTGCGCCAAGAAAAGGAATCTCACATTTCCCAACTGCAGGCTCTCAAAGGAAAGGTAGATGTGTTACAACGGAACGCCAAGTATGAAAAGGAGCGTCACCACACTGAGACCATGCGTTTGGCAGAAACATTTGAAAGAGACCGCACGCAGCATGACGTCCACATCTCTGACCTGAGACAACGGATTGCCGATGTCAGCTCCATCAACTCTTCTCGAGTGTACAATGCTGCCACAACCTCTAGAAGGGGAGCAAAGGCCGCCTCTACTCATCCTCATAATACCAGTGCGCAGTCTCACCGCACATCAGCAACCTCCAAAGGCCCAATCCCTCGCCACATGAACACATCGAAGATATCGTCCTCCGCTACGCATCCCGACGACGACGACGACGACGATACGTCCGAGGCAGCAGGAGCCCTTGCGCGGCAATTGAAGGGTTGGCTGTGCGATGAAGTCAGGCGCCAGTCAAAACATGATGACCGCAACCGTGATGATCGTGACAGCAATGTTTCTAACAGCACCGAGGATAGTGATGACGCAAACAGTCCCAGAACTGCAGCGCGCAACATTACAGCGCTGTGGGAGCGGAACGAAGGGCGGCTAGGGAAAAGATGAACGTGCCGTCTCTCAACGGCATTGTCAAGTGGCGTGCAGTTGTAAAATCTTTAGATACAATAGATGATACCCTACAGGACATTCGGTTGACAGAACCTTCAGCAGTAGCACGCCTTGCAACTTCATAGTACTCATGCATTCGTCTGCTCGTTTCTTTTCCGTACGCACACTAGAACTCTAAGATAAGAAATCATGTCGACTGAAGTGAGACACCCAAAAGCGGACACACCACTTTCGGCCTTAAAGCTTGTCGTGCTAAATGACGCTCGCATCGTTGAGCGGCTTCGTGTCATGGACAAGTACATCTTCCCTGTGACCTATACCGAAGCATACTACACAAATCTCACCAATGCGGGGTGGCACGCATTCAGCTTGCTAGCGTACTTCCACGAGCTCCTTGTAGGCTCCTTGACATGCCGCCTAGAGACCACGGAGGAGGAGGGCGTCTATCGCCTGTACGTCATGACCATCGGTGTGCTTGAGCCGTACCGTCGCCTCAGCATCGGCGCCAAGATGATGCAAAAGCTTCTGGACAATGTTGCAGCTGAGCAAAACACAATCATCAGCGAAGTAGCTCTGCATGTGCAGGTCGGCAGCACCGCGTTTGAGTTTTACAAGCAATTTAACTTCACCGTGAAGGAGGAGGTGAAGGAATACTACAAGGACTTGGAAGTCCGCGACGCCTTGCTGCTGACCAAGGTCGTTGCCCAACCTAACCTGAAGAAGGGCGATAAAGCTCCCGCGAAGAAGAAGTAGTTGCCATGGTCAACGATGTTACTCGGTGTGTTGCAGTTGACTTGTGTGCGGTTGTGATAACACACATGTGGATCGCATTGTTTCCCTGATACTTCACAAAGAAGCGTTTCTTTGGAGAGAATTATTCTTGTTTGTTCTGTTTCCGACAGTAAAATCGACATAAATTTCGTCAAATTTCGATGGGCTGAGTCGATTGTGCAGCAAGCACACAACAGAAAGTACACCACAGAAATAAACGCTCGTCACTTGATCGGCGAACAGGATGAGGCTCGCCGTTGCACTGCTGCTTATCATCAGCTTTACCGGCAACGGTGGGGTCTTCGGAGATCCTCTCTGGTATGAAGACGTCCTGCAGTTTGCGAACGAGTCTCGCACCGTGGAGTATCCTGCTCGGAGGTATTGCGACGGCGTCGCTAGCGTGAGCGACGATTTGCTCTACGAGACCTCACTTTGCACAGCCACCTCGACTCAAGCGCCACTTTTCGACACTGCAGTCGTGTCCATGCAGTTGGTAGAACTGCGTAACCTTTCTTTTTGCTGCAAGTCCAACTACACGTCGGTGCTGCCGGTAGGCACCAACGTGACTGCCAAGGACGAGGAGGCTAAGTTTCTCTATGAGCAAGCGTTGAACGGCGCATTGCTACTAACAGACTGCTCATCGTTTTACCCCTTTCGCACATGCGCCCCATGTGCCTACGCGTATCGTAGTTGGGTGTGCTCGCTCATATTCCCCCTCGCTTGCCGCATCGACGGCACCACGGACGGCACCATTTCATCGTATCAAGCAATGCCAATATGTCGAGAGGTATGTCTTGAGGTAGTTCGAAAGTGCCCCTCTGTGTTTCAGTCCATGTGCCCGGTGAGCTCATCGCAATACAGAAATCCTATCGTGCCGGATGCATTCGTAAACGTCACGAGCATTGGTGCTGGTGGGTGCAACCCAATGAACTATGATCATGCACGAGGTGTTGGTATCGTAGTCGCAGGATCCACCACAAGCAGCAGCGGTTGTCCATCGTTGTCGTCGTTTCTGGTGGTGATGTTAGTGGTGCTCGCCTCAATCATGCGTGGCTGCTGATATGAAGAATAGACAAGGTGAATGTTTTGTGGCAAGGAAGACTTTGCTTAATCCCAACTTTCTTTTCAATGCATGCGAGTAAACATAGATGAGTTTGACACTGTCTGGGATGTTTAAACAGGCATTTGGCCATTTTTGATGCATTTGGAAGCCTATGGATCAAAACTAAAGAGTTCTAACAATGAAAAAGGGTCAGAAGAAAGCCACACAAGCCCTACCAACGCCGCTAACCAAGGAGGCGCCAACCCCAGAGAAGGATAATGACGGTGAGCTGGAGAAGTTGCCTCGTCACATTGAATTTCTTCGGTGGTACTTAGGCAGGCCGCATGATAACTTCTCGAAGCTGAAGTCGTACATGACAATTGGCCTGTCGGTAGATCGGCGCAATAAAAGTGTCACGTCTCAGCAAACGTTCCACCGCTTCTCTCGATTGTCGGTGGAGGGCGACGGATGTTTCGAACTTCTGGAGGCCACTGGTCGACCCGCTGATGCTCCCACGTCGCCCCATGAATGGATCCAGCGTGCTGCCCTGCGCCGGCAACTCAATAACCGCCACGATGGCGCCCCGCTAGACAACAGTGAGCGGCTCCCTAACGCCACGATGTGCTGCCTCCACTACGGCAACGGCACTGAGTCCTTCCCTGCGATGAGCTACCGCTTGGTCCTGGCCCAGGATACAATACTTCCAGGGGATGCCGTGAGAGTGTGCCCGTTGTCTGTTCTGCGTTGCGACGATGAAATTCGGTTCTACGCACAATTATCAAGCACTAACGATGGACCTGTGATGGTGAAGGACGTATCCAAGTATTGGGCTCGATCACCAGTGGCGTTGTGGCCAAGTGATCTGCCCTACTACCACGGGATTGGCGCAAGGCATGTGGCACAAGAAGCGGTGGTGAGTTTTCCCTCCACTCTGCTGGAGCTGCGCCCATGCCCTGCACTCGGCGAGGGGCAACTGCAAGTCGTAGCAGCGGAGTACCTTCACGAAGGGACTTGCTTTCTGTACGGTGGTGCCGTCCGGGAACGTTACGTGCGGCAGGCAAAGCGTCCACGTGACCCTGCTCTCCGTGCAACACACACGACGCTCCCCCAAAGTCCAGACTACTCCACCATCATTCCATCAGAAGAAGTCTACAGCATCGAATTATCAGCAGCCCGCACTTGCATCGGCCAAAACATCACAAGGTTTATCAATCACAGGTACCACATGAGTGGGTTTGGTAACGTGATGTTGCTAGACGTCATGATTGCTGTCGCCAGGGATGACGAAGACATTGCACTCCATGAGGGTGGAGATAGCGCACGATCAGCGCCATCATCGTCGACGGCGGCCTCGCATGGTGCGGCGATGGTTGCCAAAGACCGCAACACGGTATTTCTCAATATTCCCTTCTTTATCACAAAGACATCCGTTCATGCAGGCACACAATTGACCACTGTGTCATACGGGGCAGACTACGATGCCAAGCTGGAGAGGATCGTGATGACAGATCGTTACTGGGTTCCCTTCTGCTGCACCGCAAGGATTGGGATGCGCTCTAGCCCGCTGCCTGGACTCTCTCCAGCGTACACAGGTTCGTACTTGGCGAACTTGGAAGTGGGCTCGTTTGTGTGGAGACCATCACCTGGCCATAAGACGACTCCGTGGCTCGATATCTACATTATCGACAACCTGCAGTCAAGCTCCTTGCTGCTGCGTGCACTTGCGACAGAGGAGGAGGAGAAGGATGTCAAAGCGGCCACCACTGCAGAAGGCAACGACCTGATCACGATCCAGTTGTGGAAGCCCCAGCACCCCCAGTACGTGCAGCGGCCTCGGTACATGTGCAATCGGCAAGAAGTCGTGTGGCTCATAGAAGACGTTGATTTCGAGATTACTTCGTCAACAGGCGGCGTGCGGGCGTTGAAGTTGTGGTTCTCGTGGATTGCTGAGTCCTCCATTCACGTCTACGAGCACATGGAGGACAACCCTCATTGGTTCGGACCGCTCATACCGTTCCACGAGGAATAAACTGCACACAGGGACATAGAGTGGAGGATTGGTGCACAACGATTGCCATCATTTATTGTCACTCACAGCTCACACACAATTGATATTCGTACGTAAGTTAGATCTCTGAACTATGATTCTCTCCCATTGCGATGACAACATCAAGAAAAGAACTCTTTCACTAGAACATACATTTCCTAGATGCCTTACCGCCCAACTGGCTGTGATCGTGACTGTTACATCAGTGGTGTGCGCCCCGGTGGCGGTGGCCCAGCGCTGCACAACCCCTATGCGCGCCGCGACAACCTGCCCGACAACGTGTTTGGCTACCTGAAGGAGCGTGTGGCCCGTGAGCAGTACGAAGCTAACGCTTCGGAGGAAGCACGTGCCCGCAACACAATTATGAACTCCACTGGCAAAGGCGGCAAGCGCATCGCGGGAGGGTCCACAGGCGACTGGGAAGCTCTGGGGCAACAGCTGGATAGGATGAGCTCCGTGTCTGAGCGCCACGAGGCTCTGAAGAAGCTCTACCAGGCGGAGTGGCAGCAGTGGGAGGGTGCCCTGGCGTCCAAGGGCCTTGCCATTACCCGTGACTAGCCAACATGAAGAGACGATGATGTGTACATACCAACATGTGCTTGTGTAGACGTTCAAAACATTGCTTCTTGTGGTGATGCTACTGTATGTTGTCCCCCCTTTTTTTTCTGCTGGGGAGAAATACTCAATTTATTTCTTTGTGCTTGATGACATGAGCGGTACCATTGAACCCCCATACAAGACAAGTTATGTCAAGTGAACGCGTCAGTGTTCTTCTCGTCGGGCTTGATGGCCTTGGTGGCTATTACCTCAACGGCGACGAAGCAGACGCTAGGCAGAGGATGCCCACACTCTTTGGTCTGCTTGACCAATCCACTGTGGGTACCATCACCGGGCGCACTGTCTTTCCGCCCATCTCTGCTCCTGCGTGGGTCTCCGCGCTTAGTGGCATGACCCCAGACATGACCGGCGTGATTCATAAGCTGTGGGATCCGGAGGTGTGTGTAGGGTGCCCTAACGCACGGGCAGGCACCCCTGTCCCTCTGAACGTATTCGATGCGTTGGACTCTGCCACGACACACAAATCTATCGTTGCCTCATGGTCGTGGCTCCTGAAACTAGTGAATGGGGATGTGTGCCAGTGCGCACTCGATGCTGGCGGCGATGACGATAAAGCGGTTCGACTTTTTGCGGAATCGTGCAGTTATGACAAAGGCGTTCTTCCGCACTGCTTTTCCTTTGTGCACTTGGATTTGATTGATGCTGCGGGACACAAGCATAAATGGGAGAGTGAAGAATACAAACAGTCATGGTCAGCCGCAGACAGGCGGCTCCAGGAACTCATCGCCACCGCGCAACAACATGCAACGAGCACGCAGCGCGATTTGGTGGTGCTGGTGGTGAGTGACCACGGAGGCAGTGGCAACGACCACGGAGATATTATTCCCTCGCACATGCAAATTCCTCTTATCGTTTGGCAATCGGAGACGAACGCATCCAAGCGTCCTGTTCACGTTGATGTTGTGCAGTCAGAGATTTCTATCCTTGACATTACCCCAACTATCTTAGCCGTTCTGGGAGAAAAGATTCCTCGATGGGTCCGTGGGACAGCTCTCCTTCAATGAAATCACTACCACACATGACACGGTCTCTATCTTTATGTCTGCTCGCAACATCATTCAACCCCCACTGCAAAGACGTATTCAGGAACTCCTCGTTTGACCTTCTGCAACGCGTTTCCCTTTCATCTCTTTTCTGTTACATAAAAAGGTGAGCCAAAACAGAAAATGGCAGAGGCCGCTAGTCCTGCGGTCCATTGGACCATCGCGCATATTAGAAACGCCGGACTGACCATTCCACAGGGGGCCGTGTCGCGCAAGCCTCGTCTTCGTGCGTACGTCAACAAAAACAGAGGCATCACGTACCCCTTAGCAAACTACCAGATGTGGAGAGGAAATCACTGGGCGTACCGCTACAATCAATCGACAACATCAACGTGGGGTGAGGGGGAAACCCACAGGCAATACCACCAGCATTATGCCCATGCTAAGGACGTGACAGACTACGGCCGTGCAGGTCGTGAGTTCGAGTACATGTCTGTGAAGAAGGGTAGCTTGCAGCTGAAGCCGCTGCCTAAGGTGCAATACGTGCCGGAGGGAGCGAAGCCGAAGTGGCTGTGGAAGTCGTGGCATGGAGCAATGAACGCCTCTGATATGTGGCAACGTGAAGTTGTGTACGACCATCACATCCCTGAGCACCTCGAGTGCAAACGCCCCCTTGCCGTACTTGCCCCGTCTGCTTACCACGCACATCTGCACTTGATGCACATGGAGAAGGTCACCATCACTGTCAGCCCTTTCCTATTTGGCTTCGGCGACACTGTGCAGAAGGTAGTGCTGGACTTCTACCGCCGAGCTCTTGGTGCTCGTAGTCCGTTCCCAAAGGATAAAATCTTTCTTTTCTACGCCATCGACTTCATCACGCCAAAGATAGAAGTCACTTGGCTGGACGGAACCACCTACAGCCCACCTCTCCTCGAAACCAGCAGCCCACAGTCATTGATTCAGACGATCATGGAGCAGGGCTGGTTGGCGCAGGATCGTATGGAGGCAGCGGGCCGCACGCTGCAACCCTTAGCGATTGATGATTACAAGTGGGAGCAACTGATTGCCTTCAAGAAGATCCGCGATAAGGATGCGGTGAAGGGCGGCAAGAAGAAATAGTGCCCCTCATTCCTTGTGCTGCCTTTGGTGTGGGCAAACATCACACTATTGATTCACCTCCCCATTGCCGCACTTTAGACAAAGTAATGGATGCAACGCTCCTTTGTTCTTTTTTGTTACATTTCATTTTGATCTCAAGGAACGTATGATAAAGCTATTAGGCGCTTGCGTGCTAAGCACGCTGGTGCTGTGTGCTTCCGCTAAGCTGTACTACGTGGTCCCAAGCCCCACCTCGCCGAACGGCTACCTCGTGTTGGAAGACCTCAACGGAGTCCCGATGGAGACCGTTGCCGCTGAGGTCAACTACACCAACAGCCTCATGGAGATCGGGTGGGACATCATCAACGTGACGACCAACGCACGCATCAGTGACTGGGACCAGGCGTATGCTGCGGGGTACGGTGAGGGCGCCGTGACGTGGCAGTCCGCGTGGGACAACTACCAGAACAATCAGTTCACTCCTGGCCAGCCCGCCATGCCCGCCAACATCACCACTTGGGTTCACGAGAACTGGAAGTGGATGCAGGGTGAGGTGGCGGCAAAGAACTCCACGAGTACGTTGGATGCAGGGTGAGGTGGCGGCAAAGAACTCCACGAGTACGTTGTGGTACCACGTAGGGCTGACGATGCGCCAATTTGACGGTCTCCTCGATGGCTTGAACAGTGCAGCCCCAAACACGACTGCTCAGTTTACGTTTGACATGTTGCAGTCTATTAACCTTGCTGGAGACTTGCTCGACTTGTACAACGCCCTCAACATTTCCATGATGGCCAGCACGTGGCGCTCGATGCCCAAGAAGGAGTTCCAGAATTGGTTTGGCCGCAGCACTCACTGCAGTGCACTCGTCAAGCTCAAGTACGACTTCTCTGAGATCTTCATTGGCCACGCTACGTGGAGCACGTACAACATGATGGTGCGCAGCTACAAGACCTACACTCTCAACTACCAAGGGGTAGCCGCCAAGACTGTGTCCTTCTCCGGCTATGGTGGCGTGCTGGTGTCCATCGACGACTTCTACACCGCAAGCTCTGGTCTTGTGATCACTGAGACATCGTTTACAATCCTGAATATGAGCCTCTACTCCGCGTGCCAGCCGCAGCAGTTGTTCTACTGGATCCGCGTCACCGTCGCAAACCGCGTTGCCAGCAATGGCCAGGAATGGGCTGACCTGTTCTCGCAGCACAACAGCGGCACGTACAACAACCAGTGGATTGTGCTGGACACGAACCGCTTCACGCCCTTCCAGGACCTGCAGAGCGGCACGCTGACTATCGTTGAGCAGATCCCTGGGCTCATGGGCACCGTCGACGCCACGAACACGTTGTCGTACGGCTACTGGCCAAGCTACAACATTCCCAGCATTCCTGAGCTGTATGTACTCTCGGGCAACGCCGAGGCGGTGATTCTGCAGGGCTGGGAGATGAACGACTACGAGCGTGCTGTGCGTGCACAGATCTTCCGCCGCGATCAGACCAAGGTCACCGACCTTGCCTCCATGCAGTACATCCTGCAGTACAATGATTTTGAGCACGACCCCATCTCGGAAGATCTTGCCATCTTTGCGATTGCTAGCCGTGGCGATTTACTTCCCCCCTCAGAGGCAGAGTGCTGGGGTGCAATCGACGCCAAGGTCACCTCCACCACGCTCATGAAGTACGGCCAAAGTGTGTCTGCATACAGCGGCCCAACACCGCAGCAAGGGGCTTTTAATATGGCGACCACAAACGCAACTTCCATGTGCACTCCCGTCTTTGGCCAACCGCTGCTGTGGAACTTCTCGTTTGTCAACATGACTGTGTAGGTGACCGCCGTTGAGTTGTGTGCGCTTAAAACTCCCCCAAACGAACTCTTAATTTTGTTTCCTCCGAAGAATGCGAGAATCAGTGGCTTGTCGTGTTTTTTTTCTTTTTCTTTTTTTATTTTGCAAGATTGATGGAAGCTGAAAAATTGTTCTTACTTTTCCCATCTGTAATAAATATCGCCCGCGCGTGCTCTTTACTTTCTTTCTTTCGTCAGCATTGGAGTGAACCGGTCTCTCGCCACTCGTTTCGCTTGCGTGCAATATTTTGGGTTCGTCAATCTCTCATTCGCACCTTATCGTTTTGAAACAAGTATTGGTTCCACACATAGGATGCCCTACTGGTATCGATGCAGCACGTTGAAAACGGCATGCGTTTTATTATCCCTGCCCTGATCACCTTGTGTGTGATGTGGATAGGTGGTGGGGCTTCTGCCACCATCATTACAAGTGGCAGATAATTGCACCGGCACCATTGTAGCTACGGATCCTAACAACATCCAGATAGAGATGCGTGCGGTGCTGGTGCCCTTGGTGCTCACCGTTGATATCTTCAACGTGACGATTATCGTGCGGGACATCTTTCGAGCAGCGGATGACCCTTCATGGGTGAACCTAGGGGCGCTGATTGTCGTCCAAGGGACACAAGTCACATCCGTAACTGTCTTGATGTCAAATGTAACACTGCTGAACACGTCGTTGGCTCTCGTCACCTTTACGAGTGCTGTGGTAGGAATTCGTAATGTGACGGTATCCCTGTCCCAATGTGAAATTCATCTCTTTGCTGCCCCCCTTCGTCGGTACCTCATCGGTATCGATAGCACCTCCAGTTACAACAACGTAACCATCGGCATCATAGGAAGTCGCCTGTCGATGCAGTGGGAGAAGGACCGCTTTGCTGACTCCATTTGCCTAGGGCTCGTGTACCTTGGACAGATGGTAGTGCAAGGCCCGTCGCGTGGGTTCACGTTGCATGTGAACGACACCAACGTTACGCACAGTGTCACAACTGTGCCAGAGGCCGTCACCAGCACACGTGCTAGTCCCTACTTTGGGATCCTGGTCCTCAACCAGCCTAGCAGAACCATCAACGTCAGTCTCATCACGGCCGATGTGCTGTTTTGGAGATTGCGCCTCCAAGCGGCAGATACAGAGATTGCCCATGTGTCGATGTCCGTCGTCACAACGTTTAGCAGCGTTGATAAATCTTTCTTCACCACCATCGGCTGGCGTATGCGCGTCATGCAGTCGTTCCTCAACATTACAGGGCAGGACTCCTCGGTGGTGTTTATGTGGACCGCAGGAACAACGATAGCTGCCTACTTGGAAATATCGACTAGTGAAGTGCACCTGCTACGACGGGGCTTGGGGTCTATGACGAAACTTGCCTGTGAGTCGTCGCTTATCAAAACGGATAATGTGAACACTGTCAACACGACGGTGGTGATGCATGACGTGTGGGGCACCTCTGTGGCGGCTGCGGGGGACTCTACCAACTCCAGCGTGGTGGATGCCTCCGCGGGATCGTCCGCGTCTCTTGTTCACCTTGGTCAGATGAGCTATGTATCGGTCATCATCCAGCGCGTTGTCTTTGAGATTGGCATCTCCTTCGGGTACGTCTCCAAGAAAGATCAATTGAACATCAACGCGTTCTGTGCATCAGCGGTGCTGCTCGACTCGGCAATATTGGTGTTGATTTTCGCTTCCAACTTCACGCTTCAGGACAGCAGCATCACGGCAAGCAGTATCTTCTCATACTCATCGGTATTTGACGGGCTGAAAAATTTTATGATGTACCTCAACAA
>CYKH01001741.1:8517-22040 GCA_001460835.1 Bodo saltans
CCCTGATGAGCCACTTTGTACTTGCTCAAGAATCAAAAAAAGAGGGAAATCGTCAATTGTGGTGTTTTCCGCCCCACACGGGGTTTTATAGATCCCACTTCTGGGGTACCCAAAATATGTTTTTTTTGTGTTTTTAGGCTGTGCTTTGCCACATTTCCAGGACTATATTTTGTCCCTGACGTTCCCAAATTCCGAGACAACACCATCGGAGGCCCGCACGATAGTTCCACGATGCTCAGCCTCAACATCGCCGAGGATGAAGACTATGACCACTTTACGGACATGTTCATGACGCTGAATGCGAAGTGGATGAGTGAGCATAACGTGACAAGTTTTACGGTGAAGTACACAGGAGAGGAGTTGATTTCTGAGGACTTGGAGTCTGGGATTTTAGGCGACCTTGCCCTAATTGACGCCATCTCGTTGCCTCTCGCGTTCGCTGCACTTGCCTACTGCCTTGGCTCCGTGCGGTTGTTGCTCGTGCCCTTGATGACCGTGCCCTCCACCATCGTAGTCGCCTTTTCCATCATGCTGCCGGTGTCCCACTTCACCACTGTGTCGTCCTTCGCACCTGAGATGGCAGCAGCCTGCATGATGGCGGTCTCCATCGACTATTCGCTGTTCATCCTATCGCGCTTTGTGGACCAATGCGCCATGCAGCACGCCAACACCCCACCGTCGTGGCCTTGCTGTGGGAGTACCCACCACACAACTCTTCTGCACTGGCTGAGGCTCTGAGTGATGCATCGTTGGCGTTTGCAGTCGTGTGCAGCGGCAAGAGTGCAGTGCGGATTGTAGAATAGAGTCGCATGAGGATTCCTTGGGGAATTTAGTGCCAAGGAGGTTCCTCACGCATCTTCACATCATGTCAAATAACATGAACCGGATTAAGCGTGAGGAAAATGTCGCTCTCGTTTCAAATATTCTCTCCCATCGTGTTGTATCGTTTCTTGTCTCAGATCAAGATTTGGTTTGTGTGGTCTTACCTGCGTGGTGATTCCCTCCACCACATCATACAAACAGTACAACAAAACAATTTCATACACATAGCATTACACACACCCACACGAGCCCCAACATAACCTCCCCTAACGACACCGGGAAACTAACGAATACTCTTTTTTGTTTTTACTACAGTTTGATGCCGTCTACCACAACTCCCCTTGCATTCATTACGTCCGTTGTCCTCGCGCTGATTTCCACGACGATTTTTCATTTTCCCACGCCAGTGTCTGCCTTCGTCACGCCTCTCAACTCTACCCAACAGACCGTCCATCTGTGCTACCTGTACTTCGGCGTGATCACCGATCTAGGCTGGACGTACTCGTACAACGCTGGCCGCCTCAACGTGCACGATACCCTCTCCCTCCAGTACCCCAATACCACCTTCAAGTCTACCTTCACCGAGAATATGGTGACCATGACGAGCGACGAAATGCACGACGTGATCGTGGGCTACGTGACGTCAGGCTGCGACATTATCCTGAGCAACAACGCGATGCTCATGAACGGTGAGGACGACGTCTTTGCAGCGTCCTACCCAAACGTATCCTTCATCCTTCTCGATGAGTACCGCATGACCGATTACACGTACCCTAACCGGATCTACATTGCAGGAGACTTTACCGGGGGATACTACGCGGCTGGTGTCGCGGCAGGGCATCAAGCCAAGACGTGCATTGGGTTCCTAGCGGCATGGTCGATGGAGCTGGATCCTACCAACGCTTGGGCAGGATTCCTTCTCGGTGTGCGGTCGGTGAATACCACTTTACCAGTGCACGTGGTGCCCAAGGGCAGCTGGGCTGACCCACTAGGCGACCTCATTGTAGTCGATGCGTACGTGGACCAACTTGGATGCGATGTGATTGGGCGGTACAGTGATCCTTTTGACGCAGATGTTGCGATTAGCAGCCGAGGCGACGTCAACATCTTCTCGATGGGCTCCCACTCTGACCTCGAGCGCTTTGTGGGAGACTCCGTGCTTGTCTCTGTGTACATTGACTGGACGGTGGTTCTGATGAACGTCCTCCCTGCACTCCTCAACACCGGGGTGCTGAACCAAAGCACCGTCCACTTCTACGGCCTCACTGGAAATTCGGTCGTTGTGTCGGATGTCACCCCAAGGGCGCCCATCTCCGTGGCCTACGCCGTCACGGCAGCCTCCAACTTTGTCAAATCACACAACGAGAAAGTTGTGTGCGGTGTTGTCCCTTTGCGGCGTGGGGGCTACGTGATGACCAACACAACTCCTAACACCACGTGCAAGGTGCCGTATGACAACATAGGAGACCTTATTACCGACGCCTACGTGATCCACGATGCCGAATTTATTCAACCGTCGACGTGCCCTCCTGGGACGCGTTTTTTTTATGATGCGATCCATGCCCGGTCCCTCGTGTGCCTTCCGTGCACCAGCGGCACGTTTTCTACCGTGCCTGGCAGTGCCACCTGCAACATGTGCCCTGATGGCACCACCTCGTCGCTGTCAGGCACCTCGTGTGTGACGGAGCGCAGCATTAATGCCGGGGAGGCGGTCGGGATAGCCATAGGTGCGTTCTGTGCTGCACTGCTCATATCAGCGGCGTACATCAACATCACCGCCGCGCGGGATGCAAACGCCGCTGCCCCACGTGCGGCTCCCCTTTGTTTGATCTTCGTGGGTGTGGAGGCCAGTGCTGCCATCACAAAGCTATGCGGCGCAGAGATGGCGGCAGCGAAATCAACCTTCCTCAACAGGGCTCGATCTGTCATCCAACGCAACATGGTGTACGAGACCAACTCCATCACAGGGGAGCACATGGTAATTGCGTGCCCCACAGCTGTAGACGCAGTGGGCGTTGCGGTGGAGCTGCAGGAGGCGATTGCTCTGGCGACGTGGCCACCGATGATTAGGGACTTAGGAGGACTGAAGCCGCGCATTGCTGTGCAGCTGTGCAAGCAGGTGAAGATACGGTTCCACCCCCGATCGTGGCGTTACGTCTACGAGGGGGTTGACGTGGAAGCAGGGAGGGCGCTGGTAGAGTTAGCACCAAGTCTGGTAGAGTTAGCACCAAGTGGTGCGATCTTGGCGGACCAAGCCACGATGGACGCGGCGATGGGAGAAGATGAGTTCCGTTTGGTGCTAGCGTATGAAGTTGCCGTCAAGCTGTGGCGGGCTGGGAAGAGCACCATCGACATGCTATCCGATGTGCAGTACCTGCTAGGGTCGGTATCGGTGGAGCCGTCGTCCACCGCAGCACTCCGAGTGCGGTTGGAGAGCACCAATCTGTACGCCCTCGATAGCAAGCAGTTGACCACGACGACCGTCAAAGGCACGGCGGTACCCGTCGTACGGAGTGTCGTGAGCAAGGGAGGGATGACGACCAAGGTACCCGACCCCTCCCGCCTGCTGCCGCTGGAGGGCACGGACCCAGAGCTGGACCAAAGCATGCACAGCTCCTTCGACACCAACAGTTCATTGACGTTAGGGAAGACCACACTTGACATTGGCCCTCCTGAAGTGGCTCTGGCATTGTACGGCATGTTTCAAGCCGCAGAGGAGTTATCGCCGGAGCGCAAAAAGAAATTGCTGGCTCTCATCTCAGAGATCTTCTCGTTGGAGTACAAGTCAAGGCAGTTGAGCTCTCGGCGTGTGGCGGCAGCACTGGCGTTCCGTATTCTTGATCGTGGCGACAAGACAACAGCAGTTGACGGCCCTACCACAGCAGCGTCCGCAGGGAGTGCACCGAATATGGACGACTCAGCTGCGCCAAGCCGACGCGGTCTGGGCCCAACCAGCGGCGACCCATCGCCCAAAGACGGAAATGTTGTCGTGCCATCGAACAAGCAGAACAATACGTTTTCGTTGACAGCACTGGAGGCTATCTCCGCTGGCCGCCTTCCAGAAGGGCATCACGCCAATAATCCATTTACTCTTCCGCCGGCACTGCAGGTACGTCAGGATGATGGGGTGGGCAGGCATCCCCCTCTCAACGTTCACGGCACTTGGACAGAGGAGTCGACGTCCCCCAGGCCCAGCGTCCCCAGAGCACGCCACCCCACATCCGCAGCTCATATCATGGTCCTGCCAGGAGGGCAAACATTCCAACCGGAGGATAGCTATTCTACCGTCAGTGCCTCCCAGCGTGAAGTGGAGATGCTGCGGCTGCCCTCGGCCTCGATCAAATCTGGGGAGGAGAGGAGTGGGACTCGACACAGTGGGCATCCACTTTAGTGTATTCTGTTGCTAGGTAGGTAGCACCGTATCAAAACGAGGAGCCTGTCTCGCAGATGTGGCGAAGACGCTTCCATGTTTTTTCTCCCCATAATGAAGTGCCGTTCTTGTTTCTGATTGAGGCATTTTTTTTTTTCGAAGGATTTTGTGTGTATTGATCGCGTGCGTTACCAGTGTTTTGCTCGCTATTGTCGCTTGTGTCACTTGGCTTCCCCTCGCCCAACCACCATTACCACAACTACACGTTCATTCCGTATGCTGATGTTACCCTGCGAACACAACTCCCATTGTTTCTACCCCTGCGATAAGTATACTTCTTTGAAGTGCCCCCGTCCACATTGATGAAACACATCTATGATGGAGTTGACCTCACTTGTTATGATCTTTTCTTTGACATCTTCTAGTTTGGGCGACACAATAAACCTTGCCATGTACTACACTACGATTCATGAAACTTCTGACGCGCTTCGGTCTCCTCCGAGGCCACGAGCAGTTTACGCTGCGTTCAACATTCAGCCATCCTCTACACCGGTGCTCGCTGGTCCTCTACGTGGCGCCGTAACCGCTTCTTCGCTGCAAGGTGGCGCTATCCGTAGCCACTCTCCCCTCAGACGACAAAAGCGAGAGGTGTACAACGCGCCACCCATCGCTGCCCCTGCACAACAGTACCATTACGCCCTCCAACCACACGCAGCGCCCTATCCCAGTCACGTGCACCAACCGTTGCCCTACACGCCGACAGCCATTCCAACCCCTTCGCCCCAAGTGAT
Source organism: Bodo saltans (assembly GCA_001460835.1). NCBI lineage: Eukaryota > Euglenozoa > Kinetoplastea > Eubodonida > Bodonidae > Bodo > Bodo saltans. The sequence goes on from CYKH01001741.1 coordinate 13,501, forward strand.
TGTTCTTGCGCCGCCCCAGGCAGCCACACCAGTAGTTGCTACGGATTGGGAGCTGCAACGGAAGGTGGTGTCGGTAGAAGCCAAGCTTGACCAACTCCTCCAGCAAAGCCAACGCTACCCATCGCCGCCCCAGCATCACAGCAACGCCACAACCTATCACAGCTACGAAGCACCATCATCGTTTGTGTACGGCCCGTCGGTGCCTGCCCCCCACGTCAACGTTCACCACACGTATCTGCATCAACAACCATACGTGGCGCCGTACATAGACCCCAGTGCTGTGGCGCGTGATTTGTACGGACCACTGCCCACCCTGTCCCCCCATCGAGCCCACCACGCCACCCTCCCAGCCGGGCCCTATCGCCGACCTCTTGGCGCCATCGATGTCCCACCTCCCCCAGTGCTGCCAACGTACTTCCCAGCACGGGACCACATGGATGCGGTAGAGGACTCGTACGCGTGGCTGGTGCTGCGGAACCTCATGCGTGATGTGGAGGATGCAGAGATACGAGACCGACTACGTATCATGGAGGAACAAGTGATCTCCGCCGGGCGATTGGAGGAGCAACGAGTGGAGTTGCGAGCATTGCTCAAAGAGAGCCTTGCAGAAGAGCGACTTGCTGCGCTGGATGCAGAGGCAATGCTGCGGCGGCACTACGCCACAGTGGCGATGGGAGAAACGCATCGTGCCCTTGTCGACAGTGATCTCAACAGATCTCATCAGCAGCGTGAAGCAAGCCCAGACGGGCGCCACGGGCGTGAGATGCTGGAGCGCAGTCATCACCCCTCTCCTGTCCGTGTGGTGCGCACGCTCACTACGACCACCACGCAGCAAAGGCCCTCCGTCACATCAATGACCTCAACAGTCAACAGCAAAGTGCGTGGTGGTGGTGGTGGCGGAGAGGAGTTGCAGCATTCGTACTACCAAACTGGTCCTTCGCCTATTTACCGCCCTGCACCTCAAGAGAGGACGCCCTATTTGGCTACCCCACACGACGATGAAGCAGTGCGGCGTGACAGTGGCGAGCAACGCGCAGTGATTGGTTCGTCGAGTGTGACCACACGAACTACAACGGCGGGATCCAGCGCAATGAATGGTAGTGTAGTAATTAGGAGCATCGGTGCCGGTGGTCTCCTTCCTCCTGTTCCCGTATCTCCCACCAAAGGGCGTGAGGATGGCGAAGTGAGGTACTACTCGAAATCTCCACAACCTCATGCCACACCTTACGCATCTACTACAACTCGGATGACGACATCAACCAACGCAAGAGCGTCACACTTGGCCCAGATCGCCAAGGACATGGGCGCAGATCCTATCACTCAGCGGGAAGTGCAGCACGCGGAGAATGTGATGACCAACGCAGAGTACCAAGCGTCCCGCCGACGCTACAAGAAGGCACTAATGCAGCAGGCACTGTCGTAACGCACACCGCCGAATTTGTATTATTGTACGCGCTACCTTCACATTTCTTCCTATTTCTTCCGTTTGCGTATGCTGGTTGTTTTTTTGGTAGCCAAAATATTGAACCCCCTCATTCGTTTGTGATGTTTTTATTACTGTAGCGCCAAGAGCGAACGTAAAATGCGGCGGGCGTTCATTTCCACGCAGCGACTTCCGTCTTGCTGCTTCTCTGTATCTGGTGGGATGGCCGTGCAACTTCGTTTTGCGTCTTCCAATAAGCCAACAACAGAGAGTGAGCCGGATTCTACGAAGGTGAGCACCAGCCCTTCCTCCTCTCAGTCTCGCCCTGATGTTGCTGCGCTGCTCACGGCAGTCCGTGCGAGGGATTTAGGCGCCGCCCAAGCAGTGCTTGGTCAGCACTGGGACGACCAATACGCCGTCTACGTCCTCTGTGTGGTACTGGTGCTGGTCGTGTACTACACCACCGCAAGCTCTATGCGACACACCACCCGTCGATGCCAAGCGGTGGAGCAGCGCTGCAGGGAGGAGCTTCATATTCTTCGAGATACGATGCGAGGAACAATGGAACGTTGGGGGCATGAAATGATCCAACGAGATGAACAAATGATGGAGATCCAGAAGCAAAATATGCTCATGACGAGGACAGTGGACCAAATGACGTTTGCGCTGAAGCAATGCGCCCCACGCGGGTTCACGGCGTAGGTCAGGACACTTTTTGTCCCAATGCGGACTCGTTTTCGTGCTGCTGCTCTTCACATTCAACATTCGATCCACACACAAGGCGTGGTGGATGTAGTTTCGTCGGAAGCTGGCTTCACTGCACTAAATGGATAGGGGATGGTGTTTTGCGACAAATTTTTACTCCTTTTTTCTTTTTTTCCCCCAGCGAAGAAGCATTGTGTCTTGTGAGCATGCTCCTATTCGTAGTGACGAGTGTCGTATGCATCATGTCCGCCGCATCGTTAGCTACCTCCACTGTCCTCACCGTCAAGAGTGTGACCGACGTGGAGCAATTTTTGTTGCCCAAAGTGTCTGACGTACTTGGTGGGACGCTTCTCGTATTAGACATTGACAACACCATCTATCAAGCCCAAAAAGAAGAAGGGCACGCGAACTCATTTTATGAGCAGGTGAACGACGGCATTCACCCTGAAGATGCATACCGTGCGTGGGAGCAGGCACAGGAACACTGCGCAGTGGTGCCAGTGGAGGAGATCATGGCTGCTTGGATTCATCGACAGCAAACCGCAGCGGTGGCCATCATTGGACTGACGAGTCGTGACTCAGCGCTCGCTGACGCGACGATTCGGCAACTGACCTCCATCGGCGTGGATCTCAGTGCGACAGCACCCGTATTGCCCCTTGGTGCCTCCGGAGAGGATGAAGAAGATGCGCAGTACGACGCCCTACGTCGTATGTACATCTCAGGTGTGTTGTACGCGTCCATCTACAAAGACAAGGGGGCAGTCCTTGCGGAGTTTCTGCACCACCAACCAATGAGGTATCATAATGTTGTTATGGTGGACGACTTGAAAAAGAACCTGCGCAGCGTGGACGATGCAATGCACCGGGCTCAGATCCCGTTTGTTGGTGCCCACTACCCGCTAGTAGCAACAACGCAGCATACTGCCGCACATCCAAACTCTGAGCTGTAAAATATCTGAGCACAGGATAATACCTTGAAAGGCTACATTGTGAATATCTCTGCGAGCAGAAGGTGGTGTTTCTCTTTTCTTCACGGGCATTTTTTTAAGAGCGAATACATTCAACATCAATAATATCATACCAAACCATCTTCACTTGACACATTCGATTTGCTTCGCCAATGGACTCCGTGTCGAGTGCATCCAAAGCGTTGATGGAGTACATGAGCACTCCTTCGACTTCCTCGTCTAAGAGCGTGGCGGAGAGCAAACTCGCTCTGCTGGAGATCAGCGGCATTGCCCTTACGGTCCCATACCTTATCAAGATGGGAGTTTCTGCATCGGAGGCAACAACACTTCGGCCAGCGGCCACAACTCTCATCACATCCCTTTTCCGTGATGCGGAGGCAACATTCTCCCCGTTCCTCCCTACAAGTGAACTAGAGGCCAAGATCAACAAAGTGCGCCACACCGATCGTATCCACGTGAGCCCCAACATGATGGAGGTCCTGGCGGTGTGCAATGACTTGGTGGATTGGAGCGATGACCACTTTGATCCCACGTGTGTTCCTGTTGGACGTTGGGCGGTGGCTGCGACGAAGTCCGTGTTACAGCAAACAAACTCGTTGTCGACTGAGTCACGGAATAACATAGAACACTCGTCTTGGTTCCCTAGCGTCTCGACAGAGGAGTCCGGTGATGTCACCAACGCCATCCAATCGGTTGTTTCAGGTGCTGACTTTGCCGAGAAGCGACGACATGTAGGATGGAGAGCAAACATTGTGCTAGGCGCTGATTGGGTGCAGAAGCGCAGCCCCCACACAGAGATGGACATCAGCGCGGTCAGTAAAAAAAAACGTCGACTGGGGTGGAGACATTCGTTGTGTTGGTACTCGACCACCCGCTGATGATGACGCACCAACAGCGACCTCATCAAGTGGTGGTAGACGAATGGCACAATGGACTGCTGGAGTGTTATCGCCTCCATTGAATACCACAGGACACGCCGACCGCACATCCTCCTCGGAGCCTTGCAGCAACACCTTGTTGCACCAATGCAACGACTTTGTGGAGTTGCCATCAGCTGGTGCGTCGCTGTGCACAAGCGGAGATTACTACCAGTGGTGTCACTTGATTGACGCAGTGACGCCTGCACCTTCCGTCGATGGGAGACCAGTGGACGCATCGATGCACTCCATACGCTCCTCTTCCTCGCCTCCTGCATCGGTGTCCTTAATGCTGGTAGGATTGCCCTGTGCATTGTGCGACGGGTTGTCGACGTCGTTTAAAGTGATGCTTCGGCGGATGAGGCACGAAGATGTCCTTAGCAAGTTGTCCAGTGGGTTGCCGTGCCCTAAGGCTGTGGGTGCTGTGGTAGGATCGTTGCTGGTATCACTACGGTCCGCTGATGGAACACTCGAACGTTTAGATTGGACCAGTGCTGTGCGTACTGCATCATCATCATCATCATCGTCAACAACAGTTACCCCTCAACCGTTGCAGCGAAGGCTAAGCATGTCGACCCTTGCAGGCGTTCCTAAATCTCAAGAGCGTTCCGCACTTCTTGACACCACATCACTGCGCAGATTATTCCGCACTGTTCCTAGAACCGTCGCCGTGCTCCTTCTACCAATGGAGAATGGAGCTTACTATGCGTGTGCCGTGTCGTCATTGCTGCAAACATCTCCCATGTGCGTCACCGTGTTCTTAGAGAAGCAAACAGCAGCAGCCGCGCTGGTGGAGAAGACACTCAATGACAAAGGACGAGGCGGGGGAAACATGAAGTTCAGCGTTGGATTTGTAGCCCCGGAGACGTTGCGCCGCACTGTGCAGGGGGGAACTGGTCTCCTCGAGGCAGTGGCTAGTGGCGTCATCCTTCCGGCGAAGAACGACCCGCTGCTGTTGGACGCGTTTCACATCGCTGCATACAAGGCGACTATTCCATTGCCATCAGTGGGCGATCACGTTGCCCTGTGCGGGGAGTGGACACAAGATGCGAGTGCGTGGTCGTACAGCCGCCACGGTGCTCAAAGCACCACAACAAACGGCCTCCACCCTGGGGACTACTTGAACGAAAACGACGCTACATCCATCCACCTCATGCTGCGGTTGGACAGGAAGTACATGACGATTGCCCCACCAGCACCACCAGCAAAGTGGAAGTGGTTTCCACGTGCTCGCTGCGTGGCGACGGTGTGCATCGGTAACGTCAACACAGGGCGTGTGGAGAACTGCTTGGGAACTGTGTTGACATCGTTGGACATCACATCCCGCAATCCTTTGCTGTTGACGGTGTACGCCCCTGCAGGGCCGCTGAATGATCTCCTATTTTGGAGGACGCCATCGGTTGCTACCATCCCTATAGTAAGGCTGCATGTGTACGAGCATGAGGCAACTGGAGATGAGTTGGTGGACTGGTTCAAGGACGTCACGTGCGTCGATCCTGGCATGCAGTTTATGTACCACCCATCACCTAACCGCACCATGAAGAACAAGGGGAGCAGCGATGATGCGGTGTGGGTGCATGAATATGAGTTGCCCTCTTCTAGAGGAGCAGCGAAGTTGATTGGTGTGGTGGATACGTCTGTGGAGGCAGTGCTGCGACCAGTGGACAATGTGGGGTACATTGTTGTGCTCAGGCCGGTGATGTGCAACGTGGAGGTGGGCGACACAGCAACTAACGTATGCTGCTCATATGGATTTCTTTAGCCGTTACCTGTCAGTCACGTTTTTTACGTGTTGTGAACGTGCGTGTTTTCCAAAAAAAAGAAGAGGAACGTGGAGTCAATTTGCCACTTGAAATAGGTTGGGACATTTTTCATGTGTTGTTTATCGTTTTTGTTTGACAGATGGATGGCGAGCGGCTAAGTTACAGATTCACATTAAGTCAAGGTGATTGGGAATTATGTTGATTCGACTTACCTGGTTCAGGCGCCATCAGTTCATTCGCCACATCTTGCTATGTCTTTCCCTCTTGTGCCTCGTCGCGACTGCGCGCATTCGCACACATGCGACGACGTCTACCATTTCCACTTCAGCAATAAGTGTATTTGACGTCACATTCGACCACGATGATCATGTACTGTTCGTCTCATACGGCAACGACGCTGTGTATCGGATGCTTGCTGATGGAATTCCTCAGTTGCTTGCTGGAAGCGGCGACGCAACAAACGGGACAACGGATGGTGCAGGATCGTCTGCAAGGTTTAACCTCCCACTCGGCATCACATGTGACACCACCAGCAACATTGCGTACATTAGTGACCGACTAAACTGTCGCAAGCAAAATTTTCCACCACTCGAGGTATTGTGTGTCACTCAAGCAGCGTGCTGTACGTTCTCGACAACTACGCCGGGAGCAACTACATCAGGAGGATTGCCATCGCATCCGCGAATGTTTCAACGCTCGCAACATCATCAAGTGCGTCTATCGTCTACTTGTACTTCCTTTGCATTAACATCAATGGTACGCGCCTGTACGTAACGGGAAGAGTCAACGAAGTCATGATGGTGGACACTTCAAATGGGATGATTGTTTCTTTGGCAGGGGGCAACAGTACTTCTGACTTCGCCGACGGCGTTGGATTCAATGCCCGGTTTGATCGCCCTCAAGGAATTACGCTGAACTGGAACGAGTCTGCACTGATCATCGCTGACTGTTACAATCAACGGATCCGTCACATGGAGATTGCGTCGAGAAACGTCACCACATTGGCGGGTAACGGGTCGGTTGGCATTGTTGACGGCCCTGGGCTCGCTGCCACGTTCGAATACCCTTATGGTGCAAAGTGGCACTGCGTCGCCTCTTCCAATCGATGCGGCGTGTTAGTGGCGGACAGTGCGAACAATGCGATCCGTTTTGACTGGCCGAAACTTACCGCTACCTTTTCCAAAGATACAACATCAGGTTCAGTCACAGAAGAGACAACCAGCCCAACACAGTCAACAACACGTTCTGCCTCTGTTACATCATCCTTGACTTACACAACATCGACAACAAAAAACGTTTCGTTGTCAGGCTCATTACCAGCTGGGCGCACCGCATCGCCCTCTACGTCAGCCACACGAACCGATGATTCCCGGTCTCACACGCCAGCGTTTCATTGCGCATTACTCCTTTCAGATGGCGCTACTTCTGCAGGTACCTTGGAGCAATTTAATGCTAATGCGCCCGAAGAGGTGGTAGCTCTTGCCCCAGCAAATGGGACTCTTCTTGCTGCTCCAGTGAGCCGCTCAGCAGTTCTGAGGAACCCACCGCTGGCTGTGAATCTGTCATTCTTTCTTGGTGGTACGATCCGACGTGGGCTCCAAGATGCGTGGAGGCCAACGAGGGTTATGCTGAACGTCCTCCCTGCAGACGCATCGTTTCCATTACTGACTGCCGCGGTTCCTTTTACAACAGAATCGATTGTTACTCTCTATCGCAACGAAACTCTAGTGCTGCTGCTTTATCCGCCGAATTCGAAAAGCCCACCGCGTTGGCTGCCTTCGTCACTGAGCACCTTTCGTGATGTGACACTAGTGCTGCAGTTAACGATCCGTTGCCCCACTGACGAATCAGCAACAAGTGACGTGATTGGCGGTGCCGTGCCCAGGGCAGGTGCACTGGAATCAGAAGTGAAGTCTTTGAGCATCGTCGCTCAGTACTCTGCGTTGTTTTCCGTGCCTGTGATTGGCGGTGCTGTTGGGCGTATGCTATCGGTCCGACATCTTGCTCTGTGTGATGGGAGCGATGTGACCGAGGGGATGTTACTCTGGTGATCGACGGTTGCGATGAAACGAGTGACAGTTTGTCTACTGCTCGCGGCGCTATCTCAGGGAACTTGGTGCTGTGGGCTGCAGGCTGCATGCTCATAATGGTTGTTGTATTCGCGTATGCTTGGTTGGGAAGGACCTCGATCATTCTTGCAGTGGAAGCGCTTGGTGTGCCGTCACCGTTGTTTCCGCTGGTTGTCATGACAATCCCGTCGACCGCAGCATTGACTTTATTACTGAGTTCTATCGCAGTCACTTGTGAGGTGTGCTTCCTGTTTGGCAATGCAACGAGCGTCGACGGCCAAGCCCAGCTACAAACAGCGGCAGCTGTGTGTGACTTAGCCGTGTCCGGTGTTAGCATGCTAAAGGCGGCGTTGGACGTATTCGAAGCGCTGAGGGCGTGCCGTCGCCATATTATAGCGCTGCTTCGTCGACATCGCAAGATCTCAGCGGCAGTAGACGTGAGTGGCAGAAAAAAAAAAAAAAGGCGCCATGATGCAAATGGTATCGCAACATCCGAAGAATTGTTAGTCGATGACCAGCAGGGGAGATGGGAACTTCTTTAACGAATGAGCTGGTCTAAGGATCATTCTGTATTTTCTCCATACGAGGAAACTGGCTTCGCAGTTGTCGAAAGAACTTAAGAGTCAATAAACATGTTTAAGCTTCATACAGAATGAGTCTTTGAATCCATTGGTTTTATTTTAATTGATTGTGCC
>CYKH01001741.1:30633-67023 GCA_001460835.1 Bodo saltans
GATGCTCACCAACTCTTTTTTGTAAATTCTGACATTTTTTTTTTTGCTGTTCTTGTTTTGTTCTTTCCCTCGGTTGGAACAGAAAAGCGTTGTTGACTTTGATTTACTTTGCGTGTCACGTTTTTCCACAACCAAGAAGTGATGGCGCAGGGAAAAGTGCTGAAGCACGCACTAACATGCAATGGCACCACCCGATGTACTGCTAGTTGAGCTGCAATGCTTCTAGCCGTGGACTTGAGTGAGCGTAAAGGCATTACGGATGCAGGCCTCCGATCTATCGCGCGCCTTGTAGCACTTCGGCACAGTGGTGCAACTGCGTCATCTGAATTTGAGTGGATGCAATGGCGTGAACGACACAGGCCTCATCAGTATTGCCACTCTACCGCAACTCCAGCACTTGAGCCTCAGTGGTTGCAGAAACGTCACCGATGCTAGTCTTTTGTGCATCTCAACCCTCTCTGCGCTGCAGTGCTTGGACGTGAGTTGCTGTGATGACATTACTGATGCAGGCATCGCCAGTCTCGCACCACTGTCACGGCTGCAAGAATTAAATGTGAGTTTCCGTGGGAAGATCACTGGTGCTGGCCTCAGCAGCATTCCGACATTGACGCACGTGTACTTATGTTCTGCGCTGGTGTGACGAATGCAAACCTCCGCTGCATCTCAACGGTGCCACAACTGCAGTACTTGAATGTGAGCAACTGTGCAAACGTTACGGCTGCAGGGATGTCACTACCTCAACTGCAAGTTGTTGTCTGAGTTGCACGCATGCGCTGTGCAACATGTGAATGTTTGTTTACTCGCATCACCCTCTCTTTCTTTCCGGCTGGCTTGGTAGAAGAACCTCTTTCGCACCTTTGGCCCATCAGCTTGACACCACAACGACGTCTTCATTCTCAACTGTTTAGGCAAAAGCGCAGTGGATCTGTGTGTGTTCTGAATTGCTGATGTGTATCCTTTATTCCTCCCGAGCAAAGGTTAACACTGATGGGCAACGCCTGCACCTTTGATGCAAGCACGTGTGCAATGACGCTCCTACAGTGCTCCTCACAAGTAGTTCCCTGTTTGTTGGGAGTGGACAACAACAGCCGTGGTGGGAGCATCACCTCGTTAGGAGGACAAACATCGGACCATTCGCGTGAAGCAACCCTTCACCAATCGCGTCGTTGGACTTCAGTGCACTCGCACAGGCGTCGAAATGGAAATCAATGTCGATATTGTCGAGTGCTAGATCTTACAAGCTGCCGTGGCATTACAGATGTTGGCCTCGCTCAATTGGCCAACGTGCATCGGTTAGAAGTGTTAAGACTCTCACAGTGCAATAAGATATCCAACAGAGGCATTGGAGGCATCGTTATGTTGCAGCAGCTCCTTCGTTTGGACATGAATTCGTGTTATCAACTTACAGATTCTGGCCTTGAGCTCATACTGTCATTGTTGCAGCTCAAACGTCTCTCCATTGCAGGCTGCTACAACATCACCGACGCTGGGCTCGCTCATGTGGCGACGCTGCTCGACCTTTGTCATTTGTCTATCGCCAGCTGCTCTCTCGTCACCAATCTTGGCATCGCATGCCTCACTTCATTGCGTTCGCAGCAGCACCTTAACATCGGTGGCTGTGTGAACCTTACCGATGTGGCCCTGGAAAGTGTCGCATGCTTGCGTTCCTTGGAGTACCTTAGTCTCAATAGTTGCAAGAACATCACCGATGCAGGAGTGATAAAACTACTGTCGCTAAGGCATCTGCAACAACTGGAGTTGAGATGGTGCCCTAAAGTCTCAGACGTTGCCATTGAGACATTGAAGAATCATATCGACGGGATCCGAGTGGCGACGCAACGTTTTCCATTCCGCCTTACACTTGCTGCTTCCCCCTCTCAGAACTGAAACACACAACGTCGTGTTGTGTCCAGGCCAAAGTTCTCCGTTTACTCAGTGCGGATCGGTGATATTCCAGCAAATTAGATGTGCTTTTTGTTGTGATTGGCTTCTTTTGAAATTTGGACTTTGACTTTGGTTCTAACATTTTCTTTGACCTTGTAGAGATAATTCCGAGTGCGTCACATTTTCTGCTCATCGTCTAGAATCGGTTCGACGTCTCAATGAATCACGCCGCCAGCGCATCAGTTAACAATGCAGACCACGCGTCGGTTGCAAACTCGTCAACGAATGCAGAGTCCTTTAACCTTGACACAATACTTCTGAAGGCCACCGCACGACACATAGCCACAGAAAAGGCAGCTGAGGAGCGCACTGCCGCGGCGGTTGCTGCCGCAATCCGAGAAAGAGAAGCTGCAGTTGATGCAGTATTCTACACCGAGGGGAACATCAGAGGCTATGTACACGGCGTTGAGAGTCAAGAGAGACGCGTGATGATGAAGCAGTGCACCAAAGCACTAGCGCACCTCCAGTACGCCGCTAGGCAACGATTGGACGATGATGAGTCATTGCAGCGGAATGTGCTATCCAACGAAGAGGCCACGGAGTACTCGTCTCACGCCTCTGCCATCAGAGGAGAGCTCAGCTTACTGAAGGCTGCCCACGAGCTCCACACTGCAATGATGGATTTGGAACGCAATGAGAACAACGTACGCGTGACGGTCACTGTGGCTGAGCTCAGAGAGTGGTGCGTCCTGAGAGATCTATCCGACGAGCTCCTCGAGGACATTGATGAAGATTGTGCCCAACAACAAGGTGAGCCAAACGCCCCAGGCGCAGCACCTGTGTCACCAGGTATTCCTGCGTCCTCGATAGTGATCAATGAGGAGTTCCATCGGGCAACTCTAGAGGAGGCCCTACGAGCCCTTTTCATTAGTGAGGCCAATGTGCGGTACACCGTGGCGATGGAGCGTCAACGAGACGTGACTGCGTTGGCGGATATCATGGAGTCCATGCTGGAGGACATCAGCAGTCATCCCGCACCGACTGCAGTGAAACAAGATGCGGCGTTGAATGAGGGACATGATGAAACTGCTGCATGTGATAACGATGCAACTACTGAAGCCACAACGGCAGCTGATGGTAATGGTCCCAGTGAGGCTGCAGCGCCTACTGACCACTACACTCGTGATGACCATGATGATGAGGGACGCGCCGATGTGGCGGAGGTGCCGGCACGTGAAGCCACTGATGAGGTTCGTGGTGACACAAGTGCCCCCTCTGATGAAACAGCACCAGAGAATAATGGTGCCAGTGAGGCTGCGGCAAATACCGACGGCATCGACACCTTGGAAAGTCCTCCGATTGTCCCACAAACGGAAGACCCCGCCCGTGCTACCGGTGAGCCGTCCAGCGTGGAAGAGAATCGTGGCGTTGGTGCAGCCCCACAGGGCGATGACCATGTGATGGATGAGGCTGCACCCAACGACGACTATGTAGATGGTGCTGTGGGCGTAGATCATGCAGATGAGAGAACTCAAACACGTGACGAAGCAGCGAACGATGTAGAACTATTGGGTGATGAGAATGTTGAGCAAAGTGGTCAGGAGCAGCCGCAGCCCGAATCGGGAGAAGAGGAGCCTTCTCGCGCTGGAGGAGTGGCTGCTCGTGTTGACGAGGAAGACGTGGAAGTTGAGAGGCGGCTGCATTTTGTGCCTCCCACGCCACCTGCTGCCCCACCACTCCAACAACCAACGAGCACCATGGAGGAATCCCCTCAGCCTGTAAGGAGGGCAGCCACCCAGCCCTCTCCCTTGGTGTCCTCTGGTCAAGCCTATCCACGCTACATCAGACCAGCGAAGCTGTACAAGCAGTCTCCCCCTCAACCACCGCCTGATGATACGGAGGTGGTTGCAGCCTTGTTACAACAAGTATCGGTAGGGCCACCGCCTATTCCTTCCATGGAGCTCCCGTCGTGGTTCTTGGACGATGAGGAGGCGGCCCGTGCTAATGTACACGAGGAGTGGGTGCTGGAGACACGCATACTGGCGGAAGGCCTCAACTGCTACGTGGCGTTGGAATACGACTGGGTGCTTGCTGGGTGGCGTCGTGTGGTAAGGAACGACGAGGATATGTTCAAGAGACAAGGACATCTTCCGACGGACTTCAGATCTCCCCAGAAGGAGTTGTTTCATGATCGCCTTGGCGTGTTGGAGCGTAGCGCTAGTGCTGGGCAGTCCCCGTGCCCTCCCTCACCCATTCGCCCAGTGCCACCGTCCGCAAGGCCAAACAATCGACCACCTGTTATCATCCCTACACCACCCCCTCCTGCCCGAGTTGTCTTCCCTCAGCGTGCTGTGAATGACTCTCTTCTACAAAGTTTGCTGTTCCATGAATCTACTGGGCGGCGGCTGTCAGAGCAGGACTACGACCGTGAATTCCATGCGCTGCAGCATGGCTACGAAGAGGGCTTGCACCGGACGCTAGACTGGAGCAGGGGATGGTGCGCGACGGAGAACATGCGAGTCCCACCAAAGCCCAGCTCTACACAAGAACGTCATTTACCGAAGATTTATCGCCTCGGCACTGACCCCAAAGCAGCGCCACTTAGCAGTGGACGACCTCCAGCGGATAAATTTCTAACACCTGGACGGCGTGTAGTGGCATCAGATGTTGCCCAAACTGTCTTGAAGCTCCCAGTGCCGAAGGAACTGCTTCTTAGGCCTACCACCGCCGATGCCGCTCACCGAGCTATTCACCAGTAACATGTGAAATGCATCAACAATTGCATGCCCCCTTTGTGTCTATTCAGTAGGCGCATCGTGCGCAACGTAGTGCTCCTATCCGCTCACAGCATTCTCATCTCAGGCCTGACGATTGCAGTTGCCCTCGGTGGCCTGGCCTTCCTCCCCATTTCATTCCTCGCCACCATCGGCATCACGATGAGTGTGGGAGCTGTGAGCGCCGTGTGTGTGAGCATGACCCTAATGCCCTCGATGCTGCTGGTCTTCTTCAAATTCTTTGCGACATCAACGGAGTGTTCCGCGATCGCAAACTGCTACAAGAAGTGGCGGTATGGAGAGGGAGAATCTACTACCAGCGAAACGAGGCCGCCACGGTACAGCCGCACGCACATGAACATCGCCAAGGAGGACTCTCCCTTCTTGTCGTCAGTTGCGTTGAAAGACCACGTTGCTTCAAGTCCCACAACACCTACAAAATATCAGACGACTTCTTCTGTTGCCCAGTACCAGCTGGACCAATACAACGCTCAAATGTCGTCTATTTGGTTTAAGATTGGCCGCGTTGCATTCCGCCACCCGTGGGTACCATCGCTGCGGTCCTTGCTATCGGCGCCCCGTTCTTCTATTTCGCGTTTCAGCTCAAGGTGGACTTCGATTTGTTCAACCAAACGCCTCGCGACAGCGAACACGCACAGATCCTTAAGGAGCTCATTAATACTGTTGGGCAGGGCTCTGCATCACCGTTCTATGTGACATTTACTGCCCTCAATGCGACCACCACGACCGTCTGGAGCGACGCCAAGTTCTTCGCTCTCATCAATAGTTTCACAGTTGCAGCCAGCGAACGCACGGGGCAGCCCCTAGACCTCATTCTGAGCCCGTCCATGCTCCCGCCCTCTGCAGAGACGGGCAACGCAACCATGTGGCTGACCAACGTCCAATCCCAATTCCTCTACATGAACAGTGCAGAGTATCGGTTTGTCTTCGATCGATCCGTCTCCGATGACCGCAGCGCCGCCCTGCTGACCCTGTACACTGTGTTTGACTCCTTCGACTACCGCGCAGACGACTACCTAACGTCACTAAAAGAGGTCATCGACGCCTGCCAAGCACCCAATGCGGACTGGGTGTTCATTGGCATGTTAGGCGCTAGTTCAGACTCATGGTCCATCATGCACAAGGCAATGGAGTTGTTTCCGATTCAAATTGGCATCACCTTTAGCGTAATCTTTGTGTTCATTGCGGTGGTGTTCCGCTCTGCGTTTGTGCCCTTCCGCATGGTGTTCACGGTGGCCTACACCATCGGCATGTCCTACGGGGCTGGTGTGGTGATGTTTCAATATTCATGGCTTCACCCCACATGGCCGGCACTGGACGGAGTTCAAGCGTACACATGGACGGTGCCGATCTTTTCCTTTTCTCTCCTCAGTGCGCTTGCATTGGACTACGACGTGTTTCTCTTGACGCGTATTTTAGAGTTCAAGACGGCAGGCTACAGCAACGAGGCAGCCATCAGCAAAGCCGTGTGGAAGACAGGGCGCATCATATCTTTTGCGGGCGTCATCATGTTCATCTCCTTTGGCTCATTGGTGTTCTCGAACACGACCATGCTGAATGAATTCGGTGTCGTGGCGGCGTTTGCAGTGGTGGTGGACACGTTCATTATTCGGCCGTTCTTTGTGCCGGCATTGATGGCGATTGCCCCAGACTGGGCGTGGTGGCCAAGGAAATTTGTGAACCTCGAGCGCACTGCTGAAGACATGAGAGAGGACTTAGAGGTGGAGGGGATGGACAAGGCAACGACTGGTGACAACATGACTGGTTCTACATGGTACGATACTCTGTGAGGCGGAATCGGAGTGAGACCGAGCTGGGGACTCCATTTACAAAAAAAGAGACGGCACGTGGCGATGAAGTGAATTAGTTGCTGCCACTGAACTTAACTGCCGAAGACGTTTCTAGGTTTGTTGCATGCTTCGTGTGAAGATCTTCTTCGTTGATTTCTCCTCACAACTTGTGCTTCTGATCAACGGGTGTAACGACTCCACTCTGCCCTTTGACCAACGTTCTGCTTCCCGTTCTCGTAGTCTCCACTTGTTGTTGTTGACCAATTGTATCCCCACCTCTCGTCTTTTGTACTGTTTATGTGAAAAGAGTTTCCTCAAGAGCGAATAAAGAAAGAGATACTATTATGGGTTCATCGTGCTCCCTGCAAGAGGGACAGACAGCAACTGGTGGGTCGTCGTCACTGGAGACGTCCTCTTCTGTTGGGCCAGCAACACGGCCAGCAGACGGTAACGCCATGCACCACACGAACAACGTATCCAACTCGAATGCGTCAAACGGTCGAACGTCCACCCCCGGCCGCCGCCGGAGTGCAGTGCAGAGCAAAGAGACCCACCCTACTACTACTACGTTAGGACTTGGCGCCTCGACTCTACCCATGGAGCATCAAGACCGCCCAGAGGACTTAGCCCTCTTCCATAGCACAGGCGAGAAGGACGCCGTCAGGAACCCCCTCTCCAGCCCTATCTTCCAAGCTAACGACGCCGATGATGTGGCCTCCGTCCACCCGCCGCCCGCAACTATGGGAGGAGGCATTCAGCGAGGCTTTTCACTCCACGCCATTATGCAGGAGTCCGCCTTCCGTGAACGTGAGGAGCGCCGGCTCCGACACGAACATATTGGAGATGCAGCGTTTGTAGGCCACAACAGCAAGCAAACGTCAGATTTAGATTTGTCGTTTGAGTAGTAGGAGGAGAGTTGATGATGGTTCAACATAACAATACAGAACACACAAACACAAAAGGAAACATTGCCATCAAAGAATGCGCAAAAGGAGAAAGCTCAGCGGGAAGTTGCTTGCTGCTTCTTGTTGGAATAAAGTTTGTGACGTGTGCGACAAGGTACGTGTACCTGTACACCCAAAGGAATGCTGGTCATTGTTCACATCGAAATGATCATATTAATCGTGTTACCATCTTCTACGCTTACATCGTGTGCCCTTTACTACTTCCCCCCTTCCAACGGGTAGTGCAGACTTAGACGAGAACAATACTTTCAGGAAACGTCACAGTGCTCAGTGAAGACCCCCTCCGCCCTTTCTTTTGCTATTTTTGCGTGTTGTGGGCGTTTTCTTTTTCTTTTTCTTTCCAACAAGGTTGTGATGTGGTATTGGTGGCGAGTCAAGCGCTCATATGGCCTCGTTTCCCTTCTGTTGATGAGGTCCTTCAGCTGTAGCGCGTCCCTGCTCTTTCCCTTTTTCTCGTTCTCTTTTCTGTAGGGCCGCTGAAACACACAAAACGCATACGCATCTGGTTCGCGCATACCCAACATGTTTCCTCCCATGCTACGATCTTGTCATGTGGTGATTGAAGTTCGCACTTGATCTGCGTTGGCGTTGGTAGGTTCTGATTCATAAAGTCTTTGTCTCCGCCCCACTGACTCCTGTGCGTTTGCGTAGCACGTTGCACTTGTTTTCGTTTGTTTCGCGTTTTTTTTTTGTTTTGCTTGCGCTTCCCCACGTCAGAAGTGCTCCTTGTGTTGACATCGCCGCCCCCCATACTGCCCACTCCACGCCACATCAGCAAACTCTGTTCAAGAGCACAAAACAGTTGCGCACCTCGTCAACGTGAACTTCCTTTGTATGCTTCGAAGTGATCCAATATAAACCTCAAAAACGGCAAACATCGTGCGTCTTTCTCCTTTCCCTGCCCAACTACTCCCCTTGCCGCACAATGTGAAGCTTGCCTTGAGTGTACCATGCAAGCAAAGGTGCTGCTTTCAAATTCTGTGTGTGTTGATTGCGTCCCAAAGTTTTTATTTTCCCTCCTCGCTCACTTGTTCTCTTAATGTCCACCCATCTTATATTTCCATGCTACTAATTTGTGATCCGTCCTATCTCGCAAATACATCACTTGAATTCAATTGGAATGTTATTTCATCGGAACGCTGAGTGAACAATAACCGACACATGCTATTTTCCTTCTTTCCAAAATTGTTGCTTTGTGTGTATTCCTTGAAAAGATTGCCGCAAGAATGGGCAACAGCTGTGCATGTGAAACCGACTACGGTGACATCAACAGCTATGACAACGATCACGCACACGCACCTCCTGTGCATCACCCCAGCGTCGCTGCACGGCTTGCCTCTGTGCAGGCGTTGACCTCCAGGCTGCCGATTGCAAAACCAAATGTATCTTCTTCTCCAAGACTTCCATTGTCGCCCCCGTCTGTTGTCCACGAACAGACACGAAGCCCTGAGGCACCAGCTGACCTTCAATGCCCTCGTAGCCACCCAGCTGTCCACAGTCGCAAGGGACGTGTGCCTAAACAGTCCTCAAGGTTATGCCCTTCCGCTTTTCACAGCGTGATGCCTCCAACTGCTCAGTTCGACCTTCGTGCAGCCACCCTGCCAACTATTGGACTCGATGAGCTCCAACTCCTTGGGTGTCGCCCACCGCTCACAGAACCCACACTTTTCTCGTTGAAGGAAAGTGACACACTCATGAGAAAACAGTGCGGCAAGGACGAAGACGCCAGAGTGGGTGAGGAAGATGCTTGCAGAAATCCGCTCATGACGCCCTTTCAGCGTCGCCGCACGGAGGCTAGGCGACAGAGAAGGGCTGCAGAAGGGGACCCGTACAACACCAACCCGTCCATGGAACCATCCCTTACCAACGACTCTCATTCCACTGCCCCGATGCTGGGCGATGAATTCTCGAACAATGTGGACGCATTTGCTTAAAGTGTGGCCTTACCCTGTGAACTTTTTTTTCACAGATTTTATCCCAGTTTTTTTTTTTTGAAAAATCTCAGTTTTTATTGTTTCTGAAAAAAATATGGAGAAAGAGTTTTCTTCGCTGATGAAACTTTTAAAATGCTTTCACCCACAAAGCAGCCACGCGATCCCAATACATCACTCCATCACCTTTCTGCAATATTTCACCCGTTATGATGTGTGCAACGTGCAACCACACACACACCATGCGCATTGTTTCTTTCCATTGTTTTCTCTATTTACAGGTATATTTCCCCCTCCACACTTCGTTTGGGCACCCCACACTACACAGATACAATACTTCTTGAACTGCCACCCCCTTGCACTTTCTTTTTAGAGACGTACACCCTCTGCGTGCACATGCACGCACCCTCCTGTATTGTCTCCCAACGATGAGTTCGAAACCAACACGGCGCAACCCAGTATTTTGTGATATCTTTCCGCTGCTGTTCCCTCTCTTTTTTTTTTTGAGTTGTTATCTTGCTGTGAACCCTTCACTACCAAGACCGTCGCTTTTCTTTTGTGCGTGTCACCTGCAGAATTTTTTTGTCCCTTTCTTTTGTATGAGGAATTTACCAACGTTTCAAAGCTCCACAGTTCTTCGCTTGAACTTCTCCGAGCGTTTTTGTTCTCCATTTACGTCTTGTTGTGATATTGATTTCTCTTAATTTTTAAGGCCCGAGACGGGTATGGGTGCCGCGTGCAGCAGTCATTTTTTTGGGGATGCTCCTGTCGCTCATTCAACAGCTGCTTCCCGCAATTTTTTTTTTGGGTGCCGCGTGCAGCAGTCATTTTTGGGGGGATGCTCCTGTCGCTCATTCAACAGCTGCTTCCCGCAGGAGTTCGAACGCGACGCAACTTAGTCGTCCGCCTGCAGAGAGGCGAGCTTCAAATCAGACACGATCAACGTCAAGGAAGTTGTCCATTCAGTCCGATATTAGAAATCCTTTCTTTTCAGGTGTTGGACTCACAAGTGTCCCCCAGCCCAGAAATACTCCGAAGGAGTGTGCCATCCCCCAAGCCAGAAGCCCCCTCAACCCCACTGCTGTCTTCACCTCGGTGGCCCCTTCTTCTCACGCTGCTTCAACGAAGACCAATACTGCTCGAACAGGATCGCCCCGCTCACGCCGCCGTGTAGTCCCCCCAAAGAACTCTCCTCGCATCGTTCCCTCTGCGTTCCACAGTGTCATGCCTGCACCATTAGTCATCCGTGAAGAGTCAGATCCGATGGTGGAGATCAGCGCGTTGCATTTATTCGGCAGCCAACAACTTCAACAAATCTCGTCACTACCAACCCCAACTGTGGTGGTACACGAGGCGGAAGGCCCGGCAGGTGGACGCGACGAGGAGGCAGCTCTGCCGTTGTCTCCCTTTCAACTTCGAAGGATTGAGGTCGAGGGACAACGTCGTCAGGATTATCTGAATTACTCTGATCGTCAATATGAAAGCACCTCCCGATCTCAATCAGAGTGTCCGCCTGGGGACGAAATTGCAGAGGCCCTCGACGCGTTTGCGTAGGGCGAAGGGGAAAACGAACAATTTTAAAAAGTGTTACTTCCTTTTGTCAAGAGACGATCCATTCTTCCATACAAAACAACCCTTTTGCGTTGATGATGATTTTTTTTTTGTGCTTGCGTGTCCAATGTTCTCATATGCGCACATGTTGACCTATCTTTTTCACTTGCGGAGCATCGCTCTTACTTATTCATCTTTTCATCTTTTCAGCGTGTTGTGCTCGCGCTGTGTTTCTTCACTTCCAATGTACTGATCCCCTTACAGATCAGGCACCAGGCAGACTTGCCATTTCCTTTGACTAGTGCCCTCCCCTCAGAGAAACGAGACCACGAGACCAACGAGTGCGTTTGTCCTGTCGTCGTTGATTACCCCCCTAGGCCCTTATCTACCATACGCCAACTAAGTTACCTTTCCTTACCTTTTTCTTTTGCGTGTCTTGTCAGCGTGTTGTGCTCGCGCTGTGTATCGCTATACCCTCATCACGCTTGTGGTGATGTGTTTGTTGACTGTCTGTGAAGTTTGGACAAATGAGATGTATTTCTCGAGTCGTTCTACCAGCATCGTGATGCACCGGAAGAATGTAACATGTCGCCCTTTCCGTCTCTTTTGTTTGTTGTCCAAGGAAGGATGGGTTCAAGTTGCAGTTGTAGTCAACATCCAACCACTGCAGTCGATGTCGTACACACAAAGACGAATGCCTCTTCGCCATTGGTTGCTGGCAGCTCAAGAATTGCACACATCTTTGCCACCGCCACCGTAGGGATTACCTCCTCCAAGCCTGCAGGTTGGGCCCCAGTCTCCCCAACGGCGTCCATGTGCCTCGTGGAGCTCCACCACGACGACGACGACGCAGACGAGATTCCGTTCGTGAACACCGAAGATATTGACACCCCTCACAGAAGCACCTTGTCACTCGGCACCCCGCATGCAGCACCGCCACCGTCCTCGACAGGCAATGGAAAGCGTAAGTTCGTTGCCCCAGCGAGTGCTAACATGCCAATGCCGACTGGCAACGCATTCCGTAGTGTTCTACGTCCTCCCCAACCACAGCAGCCCTCCGCTTCTCCAAGAGAACAACGCCCAAGGCGCCAATCGCTAGACACCGCTTCATCGCCAAGGCAGCTGCCCTCTCCATTTAGCAAAAGTGCCAATTCAGATGTCGCGGCAAGCCCAAGGTCTCAACGACGACGATCGTCGGTGGTCATCGAAGAACTGCAGGTAGGAGTGGCGGATCACAGCTATCGGGATGCTGAAGATTCCATCAGTGGTACTACAACTCTTGCGTCGCCAGGGGGAGATCGATTTGAGGATATGCCGCTCACGTATGCTGGGGGAAATCCACTTGAGGCCTCGAGCGGGCCAGCACCAACGCATGGGTACTGATGAAGGAGATAAACCACCACGGCATGTTACTTTGAAAATTGATTGTATCAGTGAACCTCTTTCTCTTGTTGATATTGAGAATTCGATTGGACTCTCAATGTGAGTCCAAAGATTTGATCGTGCAATGTTTAATTTCAGCTTCTCTTTTGAATTGTTTGACTTTGTCGTCGTTTCGCATGCAAAGAGTTCTTCCGATCCGCTTATTTCTTGCCGTTATCACTTCCCCCAAACGTTTGCGTTGCTCAAAGTTCTTTGCGGTCTTTTTTTGATGATTTCTCGGATTGTGAGGCCGGCCGAATGCAAACGGAGCGAACCTCACACATCAGCATGTTGTATGTCGGGTTGCCCCAGGTGTTCTTTTTTTTTTTTCAGTAGATCGATTGTTACATGCCCTTCTTTGGATTTCTAGTGACCGCTGCGCATGCGCTTATTCATATCTACTACTCTCCCTATCCAGTTACGATATGCTACGAGCCTCGAACAAACATTAAAATTGATTGAGGATTGATGATCGACGTGTTTTTCTTCGTTGTTCATAGAAAATCCAGTATTGTGGGCGTCCTTTATTTAGCGATGGGAACTTTCTGCAGCCATGATGACGCTGGGGACGCTAACAAGCTCGAAGTGCGTAGGAAGCCTGAATCAGACGCATCCAAGTGCCCAGCAGTAAAAGATACGCAGGAAGATCAACGTGCTAAACCGTGTCCCACACAGGTGCATTCGTTACGTCTTGAACCCTCGCTGAACATCTCATTGGAATTGCAATGCTCTGTCGCAGGGGAAAGCGATGCGGACGCCTCACCCCACAATCCATTAGATGCATCTCAGCACGAGAGACAGAAACGTAGTCCACGTAGTCCACGGTTCCCCCTAGTCCACACCAACGCCACGCTCTCTGACAGGCGCCAGAGGGTTCTGGCACAAAAGCAGCCATCTCTTCGCCTCATGGCACCAACAGTCGCCTCTGAGTTCCGCAGTGTCCCCCCTGAACTCCCTCCAGATGTGAAGTTGTGGCTGCAACGGCACCACCACGTAGGCCACCAGTCGCTAGAGACGTCGATGGTGTCGGGTCCAACGACGCCTGTCGCTATTGGGACGTCTGTCATTTCCCCTCGAGTACGGTCTGTGGTCATTGTTGCCGAGTGACTGACGACGTGTGTGCCTCAGATGCAGCGAAGACTACCTGTGCCTAATGTGTATTCCTTGTCGTACCAGTGATGTGCATCGTAATGACACTGTGCGGCTTGAACGAGGAAACATGTTCCACCATAACCGTGTGGTACCTTACCTACGAGAAAGCGGGACCTAACCTAAGAATTTTGCTCATCCAACAATCTAATTTTTATTTTTACGATGTCTTTTTCCCCCTATTTTATATCCATGTTGAACGCAAGCAACATTGTCCAGTTTGTGGAATAACGTGAACACGAAAACGACAAACACTTCTTTTCCCCGATTTGTTGTTTGGCCCTTAAGATTTTTCTGATGGGAAATATTTTGCAATTGTGTGGGCTCGTGCCGAACAAGTAACATTTATCGTTGTTGTTGTGTCTTCATATTAACAGTGTGAGGGAACCCCATTTTCCCCGTGGTTGTATTGCAGCATGGGTGCCTCTTGCAGCACATTCCACGAAGAAGAGCGTGAACGCTCTGTTGCTGCTGTTGCGAGCCCACAGCCTGCGCAACAACTGCCCAACGTACATCGAAAGTTGTCAGTCTCGCCACCGCCGCTTTCCGGCTTTCAATCCTTATCAGGAGATCGACCTCCACGCTCCGCGAAACCTATTCAAGTAGACGTAGATGACTTGTACCCAAGCCTGTCGTTGGAAGCGCACTCCTTGGACATGTCAGATTCAAAGGACGATGACACTCATTGCAATCCGCTGCAACCAGACGCGCCCACTGTACCGGTGGAAGGACCAAACGTAGCGCTTCCCGTCGCCCCCATCAGGCGTCAATCGGTGAAGCGGCGCGTGTCTTTATCCCCTAGCAGCAGACAATCTTCCCCTACTGCCTTCCAAAGCGTCGTACCTGATCTCCCGCCAGATATTCGATCGTGGCTGCAAAAACACAGTGTCACCGCAGGCCCGCTGTCGCGTAAGAGTTCGACCGCGTCACCTCTGAACCGATGCAGCTCTTCGTTTGGCATGCCCTCCTCTGTAC
Source organism: Bodo saltans (assembly GCA_001460835.1). Classification (NCBI taxonomy): domain Eukaryota; phylum Euglenozoa; class Kinetoplastea; order Eubodonida; family Bodonidae; genus Bodo; species Bodo saltans. Next base: position 45,096 of record CYKH01001741.1, read on the forward strand.
GAAAGACATCTTTGACGGCAATGGACTCAAGATGCTCTGAGGTTGCCACACCGCAATCACAACGACAACGGTCAGTGGTGATTGATGAGACGTGGTAGAGCGAGAGTTCTTTTGGCGTTTTGCCCCACCAAAATTGCAGGAGAATTTTCCCAAATAACCTTAAATATAGCACACGATAGTTTATTCCTCTCCATTCTCCTTTGATGCGTGCATTTGATCATCGTCGCCGTTAGGCCGACGTACAACTATTGAGTGACACAGTTGCAATGTTGTGTTTAGTGGAGCAGTGAACTCCTAACAGCTGAGTACTCGACGCACTGTCAAATTTCTGTTTTTTTTTTCTTGTTTTCGTGGGTGCGATACGTTTTGTTTACTGTTGGCACGTCCTTTTTTTTTTCAAGCGCGTGTTCAATTCTTGAAGTTGCTTAGGTAGTTCGAGTTAACTCCCCACTGACGTTTTCAGGCGACTCTTTTTACTCCTTCACCTTTTGATCCCTAGGCCAGCATGTTGCTGTGCGTAATTTACTTTGGTTGTTGTTCAATGTACGATGGTTAGAATAAATCACATTTGACTAGTGGTTTCCGTCAGGTCTGTTTGCTATCGAAAACCGAGCACCCGGTGTCCTGAGTCTGCTTTGTTCGACGCTTTCTTCTCTTCCTCCGTGAGTGACCAGAATGAGGAGAAACGTGCTGAGACTTTCGAAATGCTTTCTATTTCGTAGTGACTAGTGCTTTCGATAACGTTTCGGTCAAGTTCTTGTTTTTCTTGTTTCGTCGAAGGTGCGTAGTACCAACATGGGAACCGGATGCAGCATCAGGTTTGACGTTCAGAGGAAAGACGAACAACGTACAGATGAGCACTCAACTGAGCCATCATTGCCGCAATATTCAACTGAGCACATCGCAGCGGATACTGTGCCCCACCAAAATAATCCCAACGATTGTCAAGAGTTTGCGGGAGCAGCACACACAACAAGGCACACTCATCATAACCTGCCATCGCACAGCAGCGACATTCTCATGACGGTCGAGGACGCCGATGATCACCACATTGCCGATCACACGATCCTCCACACCGATGGTAATATGCTCAAGTCCCCGTTACAGTTATCCGCTGTCAATCCATCGTCACATGATTCTCTGCTGCAACGAGATCGCAACCTGCTCACCCTAACGATGCGAGGTCAGGGTGGAGGAGGGAGCCCAGCAGCAACCTCTCCTCGTGGCCAGACACTATTGGGCACAAGCAACAGAAGCAACGACGCGGCGACATTGACACAACCAGACGGAGGAAGGCGAGGAGGTGGTCCGAAGGTATCACCGAAGCGGCAGCAGGCACCTCATCATCATCCTCTTGTGGCCTCGTCGTTTCATAGCATTATCCCTGCACAGAGTGAAATGGTTTTGTGGAAGGAACAACTTGACGAGGTGGAGGTGATTGAGTTTATTGTCGTGGAGAGTCAAACGCCAAAGCCACGAACACTGTCACCCTCGACGTCCATCTCACCCGTCCCGAGCCATCGCCGAGAGACAAGGAGGGTAGCTGCAATCTGCGGTCGTTGTCATACCGAAAAATAACAGCTGTAAGCGATATTTCTTAATTTCTTGTTGCACTAGATTACAGACGTGTTTGGGAAGCGGCGAAAAAGATTCTGCACCACCACAACTGGAGGCCAATTTACATCAACCGCCTTTGCTCACCCACAACACTTGCGGATTCGTTGCCCCTCACACGGAAGTAAAACAGTTGCTCCCTTTGAACGATGAATCGACGAGCTTGCCACAAAGCCCAACCACAACACCACGGAGCATGCTTCTCACTCCCTCACATTCTAGGCGGAGAGCGTGATTCCTGCCCAGAATGAAGGTGGTTGATTTTGTTGTGAGCAGCTCAAGTCGAACCCCAATCCCTACATGAACGACTTCAACGAAATCACCGGCTCTTACTGGTCCACAGCTTGCGGGCCTGACGCGGCTATAGGATTTGTTTGAATTTCCGCGAATTAGTTAAATAGTAAGTCTTAGTAGTCGGTCGTAGTGTCAATGCTGTGAGCGTTGCTTGAGCTTATGACAAACGCTTCTTTTTCTCTCCTCCAAGTACCTCTGTTGCCCCTGACCTGTTTTTTCTCGCGATCAGCTAACTGTAATGTTGTTACTCTGCTTGAACTTTTGAATCGTTGACTAGCTTCTCTCTGGGCGTGATTGTGAGTAACCTCGTCACGTGTCGAGTCCTGTCGTTGTTGTTTTGACGATGTATGCTCCAAAATTTGCATTTTCAAAGCGCTGGTTACTAAAGAAAAAAGATGCTGTTGTTTTTCTCTTTACCAAATGAACAATGAAGCGAATTGGAAGTCAATCCATGGGCGTCAATTGTAGCCAGCCTCAACTAAATGAAATGACAGTGGCAGCTGACAGCGCCGTTAAGAACATTCGCGAGCCATCTCGCTTATCTTTGGACTCAACCGCAACCACACAAGGACTCCGTGACCTCACCGTTGTGTCCAGGAGCGACGAGGGGAATACATCAGACTGCGGCATCTTGGAGTTGAGCCCGCAACTCCGCGTTGCTGCCGACCCCAGCAGCACCATGTTAGGGCTGAGAGATGCAAGGAGTCCATTATTGTTACCCACGTCTCCCACGTCCCCGTGGCGCTCTGCCCGTGGTAGTGAGGGAGGAGGGCGTAGAATTAGTCAGCCAGCTGGGCGGCGAGCGATAACCTCGTCGCCCCGCAATGCATCGTCTTCTTTTCAAAGTGTTCTGCAACCGCACACAAGGAAACTTTCGTTTGTCATGGGGGCTCCTGATGGGCACTTGTCGACAGGAGTCCTTTCGACAGCAACGCCTGATCCTAACGATACCCCGTCACCGTCAACGCCTATGCTCTCAAAGACTGCCGATACAACAGTGTAACGATACGATACTAAGGTTTGATGCGAAATGCTGTTACTTCACCCCCCAACAGTGATAAGGAGAAAGAAAACAAACAACATCAACAAAAAAACACACACACGAAGATAACATCCGAGTCTTGACCGACATTTCTCCCCTTCCGTTTTTGATTGCCCTCTTTATGTTTTGCCCTTTGCGCATTTCGTGTGCCTGCGTCATTTTTCGTTACCTCCTTGAATTTGTATTTAATTTTGCCCAATTTCTCTTTTTTTTCTTGCTGTTCTTTTTTCTTTTTGCTCCTTTGTTCACATACCTTTTCCCTCACTTCCAACATTGAATTTCAACTCTTTCGTTTCCCGCCATCCGTTGCGGAGTGGAGATTCATTCTTCGAGGCGCTGACTGTGCACGATGTGTTCATCAACATCGCATCGACACAAGACCAGCACACCCTCCGCATACCCTCCGCTTCCCCTCCATCACTCCATGTGACCGTTTTTGAGAGATTCTCTTTTGATGATTTTTTTTCCACCTCTGACTTTTGATTACGGATGCCAACATGACATGAGTCGAATTGAAGTGTGGCGCTTTCGGACATTGCATTACCATTCATCTGACGTTGTTGAACACTGAAGCGATCTTGTTGGTCCTCGAGTTTCTTTAATTGAATCTTTTGCTGTTGACATGCTCTAGAAGTGAGCCGACATGATCCGAGGTTTCTTTCGCAGCTGATTGACTCGTGGCGTTGCGGAAATCCAGCAGCATTAGCGAAGCAGCAATTCACCAAACCTTCCGCTCTAAGCGATGAGATCATATTACTCGTCGAGCTGCTGCAAAGTAGCACCTTTCTGTACCTAGAGCGTTTTCCCACTGTTGCGATCACTACATCGGATTCAGCGTTTCATGGATTCGTTTCAATGCACAACATCACAAAGCTTCACCCTACATTGAAGAATGGTCGTTGATAGGCTTCGAGCGTTGTGGTGCCTCAGAGCGACACTCCTGGCGGCCCTCGCGACGCAAGTCGGCACAGTTCGTTGGATTTTGGTTGAAGAATCAATACCATGACTACATGGAACACATTCCTCCCTCTCGCTTCTTTGGGGCCGATGCTGCGCTGGCCACTGCGATATCGATCGCGTTCAGGGAACATATCGAGGGTTGTGTAGTGTACGAATGCCCCTTTTATCGGCATGTACTCGGAAGAAACCGATTCAGAAGTCGACAAATTAGATTGGGCAGATTGGGCGTATGGTGATCGGTAATGGCTATCGGTTAATTGGCACTGATTATCGACAAACGATTATTGTTGGAGGCGAGCAGTCAACCATGAAGGCTCCTGCCGAAAGAGACGCCCCTTGCGGTTATTATTACTATCGAGACTGTTACCTGCGCTTTCCCTTGGAGTATTTGAGGTTGGCTGCAAATGGAACTGCTAGCTCAGAGAAGCACTATCGTGAAGAAGACGAAAACCCTGATTAACCCTTTTGTTGCGAGGTGTTGCTTTAGCGCCCACCTTTTGTTTTGGCATCGTTTCTCCCCTGTTGGTCAACATTTTTTTTTTTCGTCCCGTTGTGCGGTGGACCTTCGCACGATCACTGCCATTTTTTTCTATTTGCCGTGAGAGTTGGCGGACTGAACGAATTCTGTTGCTCATATTTTCTTTGCTCTTTGCAGATGGATATGATTCTGCGATCGCTTTGTAAGGCTTGTTGCGTTTTGTTGATCTAACAAGATTTAGAATTCTTCCCCCAATTCGCTGACGTGATCGAACGACGACGCACTTCCCCCCAAGAAAACCTTCCCCAGAAAATTTGTGCAAAAAAAGAATGGGTAACGGTTGTAGCTCCAATTCACTGTCCGGCGCAACAAATGACGCTGTTCAACCGGAAAATCGAAGGACTCTCACCCACTCCTCGACATCAGAAGCTCCTGAGATACTCGAAGACGTCGTTCCGTTGTCCACACAGTGTGCCGCACTCAGTGGCACGAACGCATCATCATTTTGCATGAAACATAACTCCGTGAATGACTCGGCGCCGTCCGTGTCATGGGAGCCGAGGTCAACAGAGACAACGTTTGCACGGGAGGATCCAGGCCTAGCGTCCTTTGAAGGCCACATCGACATGAGTCCGCTGACCACTATTATTCCCCCTGCGCTGAGCATTCAGCATGCAGTCACAGAAGAGGACATCGCACCCACTACAGCGACCAATTGCAGCAATGCCGCTTCACCGAAAACTCTCCACTCGCCCAGAATCAAGCATGGCCCACCAAAGAGCTTGGTGGTCATCTCCGCTGCTTCTGCATTCCACAGTGTCATGCCGTTGTTTGTTGACGTGACCCACCACCGTCACGATCTACTTGAGCCTGTGGAGGTGGTAGAGCTGCATCTTCTAGGCGAGGGCGGCAGCCGTGGAGAAAGGAGATCAGGCGCATCCTCCCCTAGCTGCTCACCAAAGACGCCGTTCCAGCGTCGCCGAATGGAAGCGGCCATGAATGGAGGTGGGGGTGATCCCCTAGACTCTTCAGGGAATTCGTTGGGGCAAGTGATCCAGTCGATGGATGTGTCGCAAGAAATGCTACACATCCCACGATGCTTTTGAATAACCGGAGAACGTGTAGTGATTGATTTATGTTTGCACTCGATTTATCGCTTTATTGCTTTAAAGAATCAACTCCCTCTCATGCAACGTTTCAGCAAATTTACTACTCCCCCCACGCAACGCGTAGCAGACACAGCATTGTGCTTTATTCTGCTCGCAGTTTTCCCCCTATCCACGTCACTGTTACACGATCCCACTCCCTTATTTCTGTGTGTCTAACCTCTGATCTCGAACTCTGCATTCGTACTTTTACGTCGTTCCATTGTTATGAATTTGCTCGCCAAAATGAACTTTGACGCGAGAGTGCGATGAGAAGCAACGCAAACACTATGCCCTACACATCAGACTTACTTCCGTGTTTTTCCCGAGCTTCATTCATCGTGCGCACATGTGTTTATGATACGCTGCAACACTTTCAGATTTTGCTGTTCGTTTTTCTCTTTGTTTTGTTTTTTACAACGTGCCCCAAATTCGTTTTGCAAACATTATTTGTATTTTGATGAGACGATTGATCACAGCGCAAGCAGGCGCTTGCAGGAGCGCTGCTTCAGGACACATGGTTGAGGACATTTCACACAACATGGATGCAACACCACTCTGTGACTCTTTTTGCTTTTTTTTTTCGAAGGTGAATACAGAGTGAGTACAAACATTATTTGTTGAGGGCAAGAAACAAGAAAGAACACGTTGCTTCTCAAGCACACTGATAACATCATTAGGCAACCGAGCATTCGCTGAATTAAGAATATGGGCAGTGCATTATGTTGTGCCGAGGAACCCTCACCAAGCCACGACACCACCACAGGAGCTGCAGTTCCTGAGAAGTCCTTCGCCGCTACCCAACACCAACAGCAGGTGAAGGAGAGCCTCAATGAGTCCGCCTTCCAGCACCAACTGATGATATCCGACATTGGCATCCACAGCTCCAATCCTATCATCTTAACCACAACTCGAAGGGAAAGCGGTGAGGAGGCGTCAGAAGGCGTGCGGCTTGACGGCTGCCAGCAGCGACGCCCACGAGGACTCTCTCGGAAGTGTGCCGGTGGCCGAGGTGGAGGTGGTGGCAACCCTCCCCACCAACAACCGGCACGAGTGGACGCGTCTGCCTTCCGTACAATCCTCAGCTCCCAGCAGGAGCCACTTGGGCCGCCTCGACTCTTCACTCAAGAGCAGCCGCAGCACCAACGGGATGCACAGGCGTACCAAACCACTGGCGGGTACACGTCAGCCCTCTCCCCCCAGCAGCAGGCCTTGTACCATGAAGGAGGCCTTCAAGCATTGCTGAGAGTGACGATGGAGCGTGAGGCTGCACTGCGACAACTCGCCCGTGAGAAGCTGCCGGAAGTGCATCTCCTCGGTGCACAGGAATCCCAATTAAAGGAGCAAGGCAACAACAACTCATCCGCTGGTGGCTCTTTTATCAACCGCAAGTCGGACAAAGATACAACTGGAGGCAGCCAAGTGCCAACGTTACTTTCCAGCGCTGGAGATGGAGGAGGCGCTGGGCCTGCGTTGACACCCAACTCACGCCCACGTCGAGAGAGCCAAGATGCCGACGCCCCACTCTCCGTGATTGAATGCACCGTCGAGCCGCCCTCATGCCCCAACGATGGAGCAGACCTTGTGGACAGCAGCGACCCTATGGTGCTGAGTGACAAGGACATCATTGCACTGCGTCCCCCACGCCGTCACACCCCAGCAGCCGCCAACAATCCCCTCGTGCCCCCAGTGAACAGTCAAGGGACCTCAACCACCAGCGGAGGTACGACCTCCCACCGCTTTTCCATCCACAATGCCCTTGGTGGGGAAGAAAGAGAGCCGACCAACGGCGGCATTCGCCCCCTCGAGTCTTGGTCCTCGCCTACCACGCTGTACGCCCAGTCGAGCGGCGGTATTCCATCCCTTGGCCAACGCCCCAGTGTCTCTGATGCGTTTGGCAGCCACTCACAGCTTACGTCAAGGCAGTCAACCATCTCATCCCATCAAAGTGCCATTCGGGATATACCTGTGACGATGGGATCCCAAAACCCACTTGGACTTTTAGCTCGATAAGGAAAGTGGGAGCGATGATTGTTGTGAAGGCCCAGAGGTTATGTGATGATGCTCACCAGTCTCTCATGTTTTTTTTCCTATTACGTGAATACGAAACGCCTGCGATAGGAAATGAGACGGCGAGTACGAGGCCTCAGAGCTCGACACTTTGCAATATACCAAATCAAAGATTTTTCGCAGTGTTGTTTTTTTTTCTCGTCACCTCCCCTCTGTTTTCCTCCTTGATGCTTTTTTTTTCTTTTGTTCCTTTGACGTGAAGACGTATGTTGGTTGATTCCAATTTACGTTGTAAAAGGATGAACTACAATACACGTCAATCAACGTCGATGAGTGAGATTTTGTATTTGGATTGTCCCTCTCCACAATCTCGCCCTCTCCCACCTCCCCTTCTTTTGTTGTCGCTCACTCAACCTTCGTTTCCTTTTCTTGTTGTGCTTGTATGCATGACATGTGCAGCGATACAACGCCGCACGGTCTCACACACCACAGAATTGACGTCGTTGGTGTTTCGTTTTTTTTTTTTCCTTCTTTTGTTGTTGTAGCCTCACAGTCTTTTGTTTCCTCGCACAATTTGAGCGAGAGCGGATGCGTTGTGACACGCACGTGTGTGTCGATATGCGTGTGCTTTGTGCTGAGATGTCCACCAAGAATCTTCCAATGTTAATAAGGCAAGTGTGATATATTTGAATCCCCCACGCAGGCTACCACCCCACGCACTTCCCCATTGAAGTGTGTTTAGTATCCGTTGTCCCCCCATCAATTGTTCGTACGTTTATCTTCCGTTAACGCCACACCATTTTCCACCGGCATCCCAAACACAAGGAAACAAAAACAAAAAGTACAAAAGGACTTCGGACATCTTTGCCAAATTGTTGATGTACACTCATAATGTTCACACCAGCAGCTTTTGAAAGCACGAAAAAACACCCCGGCTCCTACTCCTCCCCATTTCTTTTTATTAAAGACTTTGTTTGTGTCGTTGTTCCCATCGCGTGTTTCTCAAAGAACAGAATCTTTATATCTTCCCCCTACCCACAATCAACTTCGCCACTTCCTTGCACTATTCTCTACTACGCTCGCGGATCTGTATTCATGCTTGATACCGGTTCCAAGTTCGGGGTGAGTGGTGTCCGAGGTGTTGGAATCTCCGAGATACCTTTCAATCTCTCCATGAGGCAAAGAAGTATTCCTCCCTCTCTTTTTCCCGGTTTTTATTGTTTCCGCAGATCATTTGTGTGTCGTCGACAAAAGCATGTTGTTTGCGTTGTTTTTGACGGGGCGACTCTCTCACCGTTGAGTGCATTTTGTGTTAGATGGCATCAAGGAAATAGACTCAATGCACCAAAAAAGTAAAATATTAATTTGTCATCCTGTCATCACAACTATTTCTTCGATTGTGTTTTTTATCGTCGTTCTCATTCTTTTTGCGTAGGTTCCATTGACGGCATCGTTTTTTCCTTCACAACGGCGCAGCCACAGGATTTTATCTTTTTGCACCATCATCAAAGCGTCGCAGAAAGACACGACGCGGATCAATCTAGCGCCTCCATTTCTGTAAGCGGATTCCTCAGTGACAGCGCCAGCAACACCAACCTTGCGCGTTCCATGGGAAATGTTTGTAACGGTGGAGGCGACGCTCCATCGCCCCTTCACCCCCATCGTGGAGGGTCGCCGCATTCAGCATTACCAACACCTGCTCCTGACAGTGGGTTCTCTACATTTGTGCCGTTGGGCTCGTTGCACGAAACGTCGACGCCGCTATCCTGCCGGTCACCACCACCGCCCCTTGCTTCGACTCCTCCGCCGAAAGTGAGGTCGTCAACGAGCCCACCAGATGAAACGCGCTCGTCTTCCTCTCCCCCTCGTCCAGCTGTTATTGTTACGGATCACATCGAAACTGCGTGGATGGACAACAACACTCAAAGCGCACGGTTAGGAGAGTCTGAAGCACTACCGAGCCATTTATTTGCCCAACACAACGCCGGAAAAGTAGACGTGTACGAGATGGAAGAGAAACCTCCCGCATCACAACGGCATGGTGGTGCAACTACACACCACTCCGCAGCAGGAGGGCAACCACAGCGTGCAGCAGATCTTGAGGGTTTGAACGTTTCTGTGAATGATACGTGGAACAATAACGTGAGCAACCCCCTCGATCCGAACTCCGCTGTGATGCCCACCGCCCCAAACACCGATGAGAACATGGGAGCTCCCACGTCTGGTCGCAGGCGAAGGCTCTCATCGATGCAGCTCAGTGGAGTCCCCTCTGTATTCCACAGCACCGTCTCACGCCACCCATCGTGGGAGAACCAGCCACATGTGAATCACGACGCAACAACGTCCGCTCCTCCTCCTCCCGTTGTACCCTCTCCCGCATCACCACAGGTGGCAACATTGCCGCCTCATCAGCCACCTCCCCCGGTGCTTACAGGTGTCATCTCGCCCATCATGATGGCGAGGAGGGTCACGTCATCAGGCTCCGCTCGATCTATTCTCGTCGCCACACCTACGTTCTCTGCATCAAGGCGGCACAGCAGTTCTGTTGGCAACCACGGCCCACAACAGGCATGTGGAGAAGCTGACGACCTTGGTGATGTATTCCAACGGAAGCGGGATGAGCCTGAGGATTCCCTCGAGCTTCCCACACCACCCTCCGGTGCCGTTGTCCACGCCTCACGCCATCCTCATCCTCCTCAGTCACCATCTGTTGTGTACCACCACGCCGTGCCATCTTCTCCTATTGCCTACAAGGGACACTTTATGGAGGAGGGGCCGTTTCTGATGTCTGCCGCACACCCGCAGCCCGATGCACTGGATGACTGCTCTTCCCCACTGGGGAGCATTTACAAATTTGGCAGACGCCGGCGTTCCTCTTCAAGGTCGTCATCGCGTCAATCTGTTGTCCATGTTGCACCACCGGCAGGTACGGAAGATCCTTCTCATGATGACGACCAATCCCAAGAGGGAGGAGACCATTGATTCTTTTCTGAGATCCCACAAACAAACACACACACATTTTCCCCAAACCACAGTACCCACCTCCCAACTCCCCTTCAAAGCTGATTGTGCGCGTGCGTTCAAGTTTATCCATGAGCGCGCGTATATTACCTATTTTATCCCAAGTTAGTTTTTGTTTTGTTTGGTGTTTGCTTTATTGCCCACCACGTTAGATTTGTGAAGCGGTGAAGCGCGTCCCACGTGAATTAGAAACGGATGTGAAAATGACGATACCCCTGCTGTCTGCCAGACAGTGGTGTCGTTCTTCTCGTGGATGGGTTCTCCTATCTGGATTCCTCACAATATTTTTTCACCTTGAGAGTGTTACTGCCCCTCTCCCTCACCGGTTTTTCTCGTGCACTATTCTTCTCCCCCTAGTTGTTTACTATCCCCTTCTTTTTATTTATGTCTCGCGTTGCTCATGTGACTTCTGCAAACTCATTCAATCATGTGAACACCGCAGACTCTTGATGTGAAATACAAATCACATCAATCTGAGTAGGGAATCCATCTGCCCTACTCAACACACTCGCACTCGCGTTTGCTCTCGTGATGAGAACGTGTGACGTTTTTTTTTTTTTTTGATGGATGACGAAGAACGACGTTGTCGTGCCGCGCCTCGAGTACATCCTGTTCCCCCTTCCATTTTTCCCAATAACTGCTGATGCATTGTTGTGGCAGGTTGCATCACACGCTCTCCCTCTTTATTCGTGTACCCCTTCTTTCTCCTTGCGCTGTGGTGTATCACGACTTCTAAATATGGTGATTGGTGGACGAAGGACGTTGTGCGGGCCTTCCACCAATTTTTACTTTCAAGCACTGAAAGACAAAATGAGTCACTGTTGCCTAGCTGACGCGATGTTTCCTTAAACATCTGTAGTCCGATGATATTCTGTGAACTACCACATCAAAGGCGAAGACCTTCCCTCACCTCATATGAGACGAGCTGAAAAAGACGACAACAACGGAGCGATGTTCGCTATTTTTATGATTTCCTTTTTGCGTACCATTGCAAGTGAATTTTTCTTGTTATCTTGCTTTTGGCTTCTGCTCCTTTGATTATGAACCAAATTTTCGTTGTTCTCCCTTCACTTTGTTATGGAATCGTCCATCGCTCACGCGCGTAAGACTTGACACGCCAGCGAACCCTATTATTATGGGCCAATCTTGCACCCTTCAATGCAGTTGCAATCATTTGTCAACCAGCACATGGATGCAGTCAAATGATCATGGATGCTCATGATCCATCAAATACTTCCCCATCGCGATCCGTCGAGCGTGCGCAGGACGAGAAGGTGTGGCACCACACGGACCAGGTCACCACACGGAGTGTCAATATTCATGCTGTGCTACATGACTGGGCCATACGTGACGAAATACGCCTTCGCGCACAGCAGCAAGTGGTTGCCGACCGCTTGGAACGGTCCCGCCAGCAGCACATCATGCCGCCCTACAATCATGCAGCAATGCGGGGGCGAGATCAAACAACTGCACTTGTCGCAGGATCTGAGCTCCTTCACCTTTCACCTTATCGGCGGCAACTCCCCGAAGCGGCTCGAACATGTCTCGCGCTTCGTCTTCAACTCCCATGCAGAATTCAATGAACCTTCCAAAGGTTCAGGCATAGCGACACGGTACATTCGTTTTATCGAAATGATATTCACTTCATTCGTCCCTCTCATGTGCTTGTCTTGTCTTGATTTGCATCTCTTTGGTCTTGCTGATCACACTCCTTTGGTGTTCCTTTTCATTGCGGCAGACCTTGAACCCTTGGTCGCGTGTGGCATCGGAAATCATGTGTTCCCTCTTTAGCACAATGTTGTAACCTCTCAAAGAAAGTTTCCCCACTCACCAGATTTTTTTCTATGTCAGTCACGCACGACAAAGATGTCAAGTGTTTTGCTTGCAATGCGTGTGGGCCCCCGTGGCTGTTCTGCTTCATTTTTTTTTTCCTGAATTACAAATCGATTTTCAATTTTTTGCGTGCATTTTTTTTAAAAAAATCGTCTATCACACACACGAAGCACTGGCTCTGTTGGATCCGCAACGAATGCCAAAGCTGTTACCTCTCCTTCTCATTTTGTTCGTATCTTACCAAACAACCTTATCCTTCTTAAGCTTGTCCTCTCTCAAGCATCATATTCACTTGTTGCCCTCCTATGCGTTGCAAACCTTTGCACCGAATCTCTCTCTTTTTTATTTAGTTGTTGTTGATCACTTGTAAGTTCTTTTTTGTGTTCAATTGCGGCCTTGTGAGTGGAGCTTTTTTCTGTGGAAAAGAATTTTTTTTGTTGTTTTGTTAGTGCGTGAGTTGCTCTCACCCGTTTTGTAAGTTGGTGATATTTGTCACACACAGTACACTGCTGTGTTGGTTTGACGGTGCACGACCAAGCGAATCTCCCCTTCGCCTTCCTTCCCTTTTCTTGAATTGGACGCTAAAACCCTTCTTCTTAAAGCGTTAGTTTAGTTATTTTACGCGTCGGGAAATGAAGCCCCTTGCCACCAACCAAGCTGTGTTCAAATACACTCTGAATTCCAGACAACAAGAAAACTTTCACTCCCTCTTCTTCTTAATTTGGACTTCTTGTATTATCATCACGGACAGCTTACCATACCCGTTGCCACCGATTTCCACCCTATCCCGCAATACAATCTCATTCCGCTCGCTAACTTCGCCTTGCCTGTTTGGTATCAAATTCAAGTGCACATCACGCAGGTTGCTCTTTTTCTTTGGTGTGTCTGGTCACATTCATAATCCATCATGGTGACAATTTCTAGTCTGGAACGACAATGCTGGAGCGAACGTCTGTATTGGATACACTCAATTATTATTATTTTTCTCACCCATCGGCGCTCATCTGTGATCACTATTTTTAAACTTCTATTTTCTAAACTTGGAACACGCCTGCAGAAATCGGTGAAAAAACTAACAGTATGGGCCAATCATGCTCACCACATCAAGCTCACACGCCACGCGCAGGCACGCGCACGCCAAGTACCGGCGCGATCACGCCACGGCACAACAACAGTGACGCCGGTGTTAACGTTCATGCTGTGCTACACGACTGGGCAGTTCGTGACGAAATCCGCCTACGCGCCCAACAACAAGTGATTGCCGACCGATTGGAACGATCCCGCCAACAACGTATCCTGCCGCCTCCTTGCAGCAGTCACTCGCGCAGTCCACAAGGGAAGCAGCTCCACAATTCATTGGAGTTGAGCAGCATCACACTTACGGCAACAGCGGCAACTCCTCGAAGTAGTTCCTTGTCCCACACGGCGGGTAAACTTAGCAGTGCAGCCTGCACGCCAGTGCACAACCCACTGTTGCCTCAATGAAGACAAATATTCAACCGGATCGCGTCCTTCTCCTCCTCTTTCCGTTTGTGGCCTGTGAAGGTCATTTCCTTTTCGTACTCTTTTCCTGTGCAAATATTGTGGAGATTGTAGACGTGTCAACGAAACTACTGTTTCTTTTATCCACGCGAGTCGTGGTTTGTCACCACTTAAGTTCAGCTTCGTTTTTTTTTTTTCCGCAGTCAGCTGCGATGGCTGTTTTTTTTGTTTCGTGCTTGCTCTTTTCAAATTACGTGTTGCTGCTGTTTTTCCTCTTGGTCATTCCTTTTTTTTTCTTGCTTGGTGTGCGTGTGAATTTATTTCTCGTGCTGTATTCAGACAATCCAAGAGACGCTTTCGTTCCAATATTCTCCCTTGCCCACTTATTCCTCCCTCCCTTTCTCCTGTAGTCAGGCGGATTTCTATCGTTGAACCGTAGCGCCTTACCATAATCCACACATCCTATATCAACAACAACTGATGCAAATGAGCGTGCTACGAAGAAAATAAACCTCCTGTGTGCTTATTTATTTACCTCCCTTCAAGCGCGAACGTGAACGGTGCATTAAAGAAAGAAAGCGAAACGGATTTACTCCCATTTGCAAAAGACATTACTAGAGCCCATCTGTATCATACACAATAACAAGCGATGCACATGAGCGTGCAACGAAAACCCCCCTCCACTGCTTATTTACCACCCTTCAAGCACGTACGTACATAACAAGGAAATAAAGAGAAACGGATTCTCATTTGCAGAGTCATGTGATTGGTGCTGGAAATGGATGCTGCGTGCTGCGACAGTTTGTTGTGTGTTTTGTGTCATTGTCATCTTCGTACACTTGTTGTTCTGGTTTCTTTATTGGTGAAGAACAATTCTTTCTAAATCGTTCAATGGGCGCTGCGTGCTGCAATGGCGAGTCCTTTTCGACTGAAGCGAGTCAAGCGCACCTTCGACGTAACCGACGAAAGAGTCAGCAGCTATTTGCAGTTCAACATACGTCGCACCTCCACACTACCGTATCCACGTCCCCTTCACACACTTCACCTCGCCTGCGCTTCATTAGTGAGGCCATGAGCAGCGCAACAGACGCATCATCAACGAACTTTGTTGAGATCACCACCATGACAGGAGGGAGCGGCACCTCGTGGCCTGCAGTAAAGATCATCTTTGATCGTTTCGTTTGTTGCCTCTTCGTGCCTGCGCGTTGCTGAGCTTGTAATGATTCCCGCTCTTGTTTTCAAGCACGTCTGTTTCCATCCGCAACGATGCTGCTTCCTTTGCTCCCCTCGTCCTTTGATTTCTAGGTGTCTTCGTCGAGAGGATTTTTTTTCGACAAAAAGAGTTGTGACCGATACTTTGGTGCAGTGATCCTTGAAATGTGTTTCGCATTCGCGCTGCAATCGCGATAAACAATTACACACCAAAAACATTTTTTTGTTTCATCGCGTGAAGTGATCCTTTCCCTTTCACATTCCCTCAATTGATTGATTGACGTGACGTCACTTCGTGTAGTAATGTTTTTGTTTTGTTGGTTTTCATACACGCTTCGTTGTTTGCACCTTTCATGCAATTGATAGTTACAGATTCTGGAAATTAACCGAGCGTAGACTCGCAGTAAAAACAACTTACGAAAGGTGGACTTTTCTAAGAATTGCACCAAGTCCTTGAACTCTGTGTTCATTCGTGTTTCTCCAAAACTCCTTGACGACGAAGTAAGAGAAAACGTCGTCGGCGACAGCAGTGAGTGGATTACCCGCTTCACTTTGCATGACCAATGATGACCTCTCTTTGTTGACAAAGGTGATCATGGATTTCTCTAAGAATGCACCAAGTCCTTGAACTCTGTGTTCATTCGTGTTTCTCCTCCGCGATAGTTTGTCAAACGATGTTGTTCGCGGATGTTAGTTCTTCCTGTTCTTCGTGTGATGTTTTTTTTTTTTGCACCCTTGTGCCGTTTCGTCAAGGTTTTTTCTCATTTTGTTTTCTATTTCGTTGATTTTGTGCTGTTCCTTCCCTTCTCCCTTTTTTTTCCCTTTTTTTTGTAAGCAAACAAATTCATCCACATTATTCACACACGGAAGTCTCGTGTAAACTGTGAGTGTCCTTATTGGGTTATGTTCATTTTGAGTTTGTGGGCAAAAACTTCCTTCTTTTGTTTCCGTCGCACTATTGCTTTGGTTTGATGAAGGAGAGGGCAACAGTTGTTTGACGACAGTTATGGGCCAAGGCTGCTCTTCTGCATCACCCGACACAGTCAGTGATGAAGTAGCGTGCGAAAGCGTTGCCGAAGCGCCACTTCGTGTTCAGCGGCCGAACCCTTTGAGTGGTGCAGAGGCCGTTGCAGTATCACCAAACGCGAATGTCCACGCGACTTTGCACAACTTGGCGATCCGCGATGAATTCCGACTACGCGCACAGCAAAAAGTCGTTGCAGATCGACTGGAACGTTCCCGGCAACATCACATTCTACCTCCTTGCAGCAACAACAGAGTTCGTACGCCTCGACACCTCACACACAGCAGTCAGGCGTCATCGTTGGAGACCAGCCACATGACCATCTCAGCGAGCACTCCTCGCAACACCTCGTCACTGAACTATTCACAGTCAAGTTTTTGCGTCTCAGCAAATTGATGGACTTCGTTTTTTTTTTTTTGAAATATGTCTCCCTTGTCATTTTTGCCTGCGAAGTTTTGGTGTTGAGGTTGTCGATATCGACAGTGCACTCACTTTTATCTTAGAAAATCATTCTTCCCCCCTCTGTGAGGAGTTTGTTGAAGGACTCAACTTCTCAAGGTACTTTTTTCTCTGACGCATTGACTTTTTTTTTTTTTGTTGCTGACGTATGTTACTATCCTTCCAATTCTATTTCCGCCTCGCAGCCCCAGCCGCTTCTTATGGAACAGGGCAACGTCTTTTTTTGAAGGTATTTTGCAATATTGCTTTCTCATTACTATTTACTTTCCGCAGTACATCATTCCCCTCCTCGCTGCCGTTTTCGTTTTGCTTCTGTCAGAATCGCTTCTACAACACTCCTTCTCGCTCCTTCCCACTTGTTATTGCAGGTGTCTGTGCCTTAACTGCTTCTTTTCCCTCATACCAATGCTGCGTGTCGTTTCCTGAGCATGTATACCCTCGCCGCCTTTCTTCATGGGCGAACTATTTTTTGCATCACTGAACTATTCATTGCCGTTCAAACAGCTGTGCAGTTTATGATCACTAAATTGTTGTGTCGTTGCATAAACGTTTTGAACAATTGACGTTCCTTTGTTTTTCCATCAGCAGGACTTCAAGAATGGGGCAACGCTGCGCGTCCAACGCCAATGCCGATGAGTCTGAAGATTTTGGCTCAGATGTCGTGGCGCCGTTGGACAGCGCCAAACAAAGAATCACACGAAAGACCTCGGCACCCAATGTACGAATCGCACGATGCGAACCCCGGAAAAAGACAAGCATGGTCCAACCCTGCCTATGTTGCAAGACGCCGCCGTACAGCAGGTCCCACTCCATGCACTCATGCATGAGATCGCAGCTCGCGACGAAGCGAAGCGCCTTGCACACCAATCCGCTGTGATCGAACGGCTGGAGAACGCTAGGCTACTTCGACAATCGATGAAACTAGGCCGCTCCCCATCTTCATCATCAGTTCTCATGTCAGGTACAGCAAGGTTACACCGCAGCGACTCTATGGATAGCGCAACAACATTTATGCCCCTCACGGCCCAGGTCAGTTCCGGATCGGCGACGACGCATGATAACAACAACAAGGTCATCTCCTTCACTCGTTTGCACACTAATCGAAGCAACTTGCATTCCGACGGGAGTTGCAGTGCAGAGTCCACCCACCTCCAGAATCCACTGCTACCCATTCCACGCTAAATGCTTCTTCGTGTTGTTTTTTTTTGTTCTTTAAAGTCTCATCCTGAATGAGAGTTCAAGATGCGAGATCGCACTTTGCTGTATGTATTTACATTTTTTTTCTGTTCCTCCTTTAGTAGAGGAGGCTTTCTTTATCGCAATTCTTCCCTCGACGACGTGAGTTTTACGCACAACAATCCATATTTCACCATCCCTTTGTTTCTTTACACTGCTTGTAATTTGTGACTGTTATGTGACGGCAGGTCGACATAATTCATCGGCGCAAGTAGAGGAGCGAGCACGTTTTAGGCGGCACATTGACCAGAAGGAGTGTATTCTCGCCAAGAGTGCCGTAACATTACTTTTGCGACGTCATCATTTCCTAGTTGTGAACAAGACTACGTGATGTTTTCACTTTTGGGAACAAAACTGACAGAGTAGAAGGATAAAAAGGATAAAACACAAGGACAGTGTAGAAGAATCAAACACACAACGAGGTGCTAACACGTCGTTAAATGGGAGGTGTTTGCTGCAGTGGAGACAGTTTTTCCACTGAGGCGAGTCAATCACATCTCCGACGGCATCGATCTGAGCAACTGTTTATGCTCCAGAAAAGCCCCCGTCGTGACACAACAAGCACCATGAGTCCTCTACTTCACGCATCATCCCGACATCTTCTCACGCAAGATTTTGTTCCCCCTAGCACGACCGCAGATTTGTCCATCGACAACAATCATTTCAACGCTGAGACGACCACCACGACAGGCGGAGGAAGCCCCACCACCACCACCACAGAGAACAGCGCCTGGCCTGCTGTCCGACTCGCTCCTAGTTTCTGTGAAGAAATTCAAGACTGTCGAACTGCGCTGCCCTCTAGTTTTATCGAACGCTCCCATGCTCGCCATCAACAGCAAGAGTTACTCGCTGCTCAGGCAGGTCAGGGTGATCATAATGTTCCCGCAATCGCCGTCGGTAACCCTTTATCTCCTCCTACGTCTGGTGATGATGTTGAGGAGGGGAGGCCCTTCTCTCTGCAAAGAAGTTGTGTTGATGCCTTACCGCAACAAGGCAGCATTGGGGTTCATATGATGCGTCCGTTGCCAGGCGGCGACAACCTACAACATGTGGTAGAGGCCCTCACCTCAATAGACTCGACTGAGGCCCACGCGTCCCCAGGTGCCCTCTCCACCACTGCAGCACCTGACGCCGTACTTCACCGCCCCAGTTTCGGAGGAGAACCACGATTTTCGTCGTCGTACACAAGCCGTGGAGGTGGGCGCCATGGCATCATTGACGCGTCACTGCCAGCCACCACTGGAAGTGTCACGGAGTGGCTAAGGAACAGTCAGTGCACCACCGCACAGTGGGGACGGAGCACAGGCACAGCTGCGTCGACGGATCAGCGAGGAGGAGGTGGTGCTGTCGATGCATTGCTAGGCATGTCCGATGCCTTCGGCGATGGTGCTAGAGCAACGCTTGTACGTTTCTGACTGATCAGCAGTTCGAAGAGGGGAGAGAGTGTTGCTCACAGATCACTTTCCTCGTCGCCACTCAGTTCAGTGGCCCAATCTGCCCACACCACTCCACACTGCATCATCAGAATGAAGAGCGAGGCTGCGGCGACACAACAAAACAGACGCGGTCACCTTCAGCAACTGATAAAATGCCTGAGGATGTAGAGAATGCTCAGTTCTTCATAGCAAATTAGATGAAATGTGTTGTCCTCCTCGGAGAGAGGGACCCGATGCCATCGTGAATGCTGCTTACCCTCCTTCACGCCCTTCCCTCTTCGTTTCTCTGCTCAGAGGCATTCCACTCAACACGTTTCCAGTAGCTTTTCTTTTTGTGTGATTTAGTTTATGGATATGATGCGTGCGTGCCTGCGCACTCGTACATCTTTTTCTTATACCGAAATCGCTCTCAATTGTGTGGTGCATCGTCGTCAACGCTCCCTCACACGCCCCCTGAGAAAACGTTCTTTCTTAGTCACTACTGATACAACCACACCTCCCCTCTCCTTTGATATCCACGATGTTTTATTGTGTAAACTCCTTTCTTGTGTTGTATGTCGTGTAGTGAAGACTCAAAATTCCCTTCATTAGCAGCTGCTCGTTGTAGCCCCGATTGCCTCACACGTTACGACGAAGCCGTTTGCTTGCGCGTATTGGTCCGATTGTTGAAGTATGGCGTGCTTTTCACATTTGGCTCACTGTTTTCTGTCTGTCAAAAAACCCTGATTTTGTTCTGTTTTGCTTTTGCAATCTATACATCCCCTTGGTGAATGGGTGCATGTTGCTGTACAGAATGCAGCAGCGATACCCTCTCTACAGAAAACAGCCAGGCACACTTACGCCGCAGTCGCAGAGAACATTCTCACAACAAATCACAGTGACGAGCATTGCCCGTTTCTCCCTCTGCCCCGAACTCACTTCCTATTCGCCGCCAACGAAGTGATCAGACATATGACGAGTACATTTGGGACGGCCCAACAACGGCAAGTGGTGGCGGGTTAAGTTGGCCTGCTGTGCGCGCCAAGTGTATCTGATGACGCATCATTCATCAGCTATGAATCTCTCGTGCATTCATACGCTGTCCATGGAGGGTTCACAAAGCAACATGTTCGTAATCGTCACAGACGATGAAGGGGTTGGTGGTAGTGAACTTATTGACAGAGTGCAGATCACATCACCTCCCCTAGAATGTTGTCAGCGACAACGCCAGCCATGGCATCAACACTAAGATTCCACGCTATGACATTTGATGCGCCGCCATCAGCGGCACACACCATCATGAATGAATCTGCAGGGCCCTTGCACGGAGAGCAGTCGCCTTCTGGCCCATGGGGCAGTAGCAGATCGTCAACAGGTGCACCACCACGCGGAGCAGAGACGGCGCAACTACTGCCCGACGAGTTTGATAATGCACCACCTCCTTCCTTGGACAGTTCCTAGAGAGGCGAGTCATACCAGGCACATATTTGTGTAACGAGAACAGCGTTTGTGAGTTGTTGAAGTGTAACAACCGCTTGGCGTTCGACCTTAGCAGCGACTTCAACAGCAGCAGGCCGACGCCGACGCGAGGTTCGACCAATGGAGGCAATCACGGAGGCAGAGGAGCATCACTATGGGCAGCACCCAGTATCAAGAAACGACAGCTCACGAGGGTCATGTCCCCAGTGACGACGCAGAAGTCTCATATTCAGAATCTGATTTACATTCTGTAGAGGAGGTCGTCCTTGTGGTGGGCATCTTTGATGCATCAGGTGTCAGCACGGACGCGCAGAAGTTGCGCTCCGGATCATACATTCTCAGCTTTTCTCCGGTTTCATCGACATTAACGGTGAGACTGTTCCTGAATCAATACTCTCTTTGCACCTTTGCGTCGATCACTGTGGTCAACCACACGTCCGACGCGTTGCTCCGATCGGAAAGTATCTCGGCAGCTGTGCTGGCAACTCCGATATCCGTCCTGGTAGAGAACAGTGCCTCCGACCTCCAACAAATGCAGCGTCGATTTGGCCAGCCCGTTGTAGGATTTCTCGCACTCCATCCAACAGGTAGTCTAGGAACAGTGGAGTCTCACGCGACATCGGTGGGGTGCGGGGATAGCGCCTCTGACACCAGTCCTCGGCAACGATCGCACTACTTCAAACTATCGCCTCCATATGAAAACTCGCAAGGCGTCAATCCGTTGCGCAGTCAATCCTCGCCAAGAAGTTCAACGCCGACCCAACACCGAAGGGACACCATGAAACTGAGCTTTAAGGAGGATCCCGCTCAGCGAATACGCACTCCTTCCGTAGGATTTCTCGCACTCCATCCAACGTGTAAGGAAGAAAGCAGCTGACCTTGTCCATAAATGAAAACTTTGATTTCCATATAATATGCATCGCTGTTGTTTTTTCTTTCCTTTGCCTGTTCCAGAACGCGAGTGAGCGTCTATCGATTTTTATGGAATATTCCATGTCAACCGGTTCCTCTCTCTCTTGATGCTCAATCGATAGATAGATCCAGAAGATTATGCCCGCAAGGCGGAGAGTAAGTTCGGAGGAGAGTCGCAACAGACACTTGTTACTTCCCCCCCCCTGCTTTTGTGCAGTAATTTTTTATGCAGGTTGAGTCCTGTTCAATAATTTTTTCTACAGGTTGTTTTCCTGTTCAATAATTTTTTAGACAGGTTGTTTTCCTGTTCAA
>CYKH01001743.1:9550-23334 GCA_001460835.1 Bodo saltans
TCGCAGTCACAAGGATCCGCACATAGTGAAGCGTGTGCTCCTTACCGTCTGCGTCAACGACAGTGGCGGGGAGGTGGGCAATCGAGTCCCTACATTTTGCAATTACGGGGACTTCCTTCACGATGTCTCTCAACCAAAACTTGCACTGAAGAAGCAGCACAGTCCACTCCCGCCCATCATCACTGTGCTGTGCATCATCACCTTTGTTCCTGAGAAACACGACGCCGTCTTCTCCTTGGTTGTTGGGGTTGCTTGGTTGGAAGCAGAAATGATGTCCTTTCGCAAGGGCACTCTGCAGGCGTATGTGGGACGTGTCGCCTGGCGAGGGTGGGATGGTTGTTCGAGGGTGCTTTAGGGTCAGACGGTCGACAGCACTACTCATCTCATCGTATTGATCACCGAGTGCGTTCTTGGCAGCCGTGAGGGCGTCTTCCAATGCCATGCAAACAGCATCGTCACCATTGAGCTCACCAATCGGTGCACACCCATCAATAAAAAACGATGGAAAATTCGAGATGTCCACACGTTCTAGTCTCCCGCCAAGCACTTCCGCTTCGATTGTGTCGGCCACATTCGAGCACACACGACTCAGAATATCTTTCACAGACTTGGCCTGCTCCTTAGGGTTCTCAAAGTCACATGACAAACGGAGGCATAACGCGTCGAATGTCAATTCGCAGATCCCAACGTTTGTCACCTCCATCCACTTGGCAATCAGCTGATCACAGACTAGCAGGTGCGAAGGGTCCTCCTTGCCGCCGTGCGCAACAAGCGTCTCACCCACCCGCACAAGTGCAGTTGTAAGACGCGCGTGGTACGTCAGGGTATCCGCAAGGGCATGCACATGCACACGGATCGATGAGCACCCAGTCGCGGGCCAGCAACAAAGAACACTCCACAAGAAAAGTGGAGACACAAAAAGGCGCGTTGCCGACTCATCACATCCTTCACTGCTTGCAGCGTTATCTCTCGGAGTAGACGCGACGTCAATTACAGTGCAACTGGCTGCCAATTCAGGATCCAACGCAAGCACACGGTAATCTTCACTGGTTCGATTGTCAAAAATATCGGCTGCAAGGCTACCAGCCACCAAGTGAGCAGCGCAGATGCACTCCTCCTCCGTGACGTCTTTCTTCTGCGGTATCTGTGCGTGGGTGCGGCTCCAAAACATATACGGCAGCATTCGTGAATCAGGGTGAAAACATTGTGCAGGAGATGCGTCCTCCTCGGATATCTTGTATCGTGCGTGCCCCCTCACGCAATCGTTCATGATTTCTGGGGTGCCGGTGGACAGGGCCATGTGCAGGAGAAACAGAAGTTGGTGGGGACGAAGTGGTCCTAACTTCGTTCGCTTGCCGAGGATTTCGCGGTGCGGCTCGACTTTTCCAACGTTCACTAGCTGCGCGACATCCCGCACACCAATAATCGGCATTGCTTGACCAATCAGTCGCCGGTTGGAATACATCGAGAACCGGATTGTGTCCAACAAAGAAACAGCAAAGTAACTCGCGTACACTGTGTGTGTCACTGTTGGCGTCTTCAAAATCGGCAGCGCGTCGTCCAACACGTGTTTGCAAACCTTTTCCAGCCCATCATTACATTCTTGGGGCGTTCTGAAAGCAAACGGCACCTTGAACTCGTCGATCGCAATAAACATCGGGCCCTCCCACTGCAACACTCTCCGCAACGCGCCGATGATGCGATCGAAGTTATCCTTGTCAGAAGTCATGTCGCACTGCGACGCTATTATTCTTGAAAATTTTCTGTAGTCAACAGAATTCTTCGAATGGTCCACATCATCGCTTTTGGGAGGCACCACAACAGAGTACGCCATGCGAAGCGCTATCGCCGTGAGGATAGGGAACGTCTTCGCTTCAAGGTACGCACGGTCAGCACAGATGGGTGTGGGACCATCCTTGAAGGTCACATAGAACCCAAGCGGGCGATACTTTCCTTGAGCCTCCTTCGGCGTCACATGCTCGCCCACCATCGTCTTCAACGTACGCACGGCCTCGACCGTCGTGAGCTGCAATAGTGTCGTCCTGCCAGATCCGATATACCCGCAGTTGCATAACAATGACGTCCGCCGGTCCTCACTCTCGCGATTGTAAACGTGGCGGCATACTCCACGCTCCACCGATCCCGACAACTTCAACGGAATTTCTCCAACCAACGGCCTTGCCATCGTCGGCTGATCCAAGTATCCTTGGATAGCGGTGAGCAGCTCCTGGTCGCCCCTTGTGGCTGCAAACACACTCCCAGACTTTATTACTGGTCGATGCCAATCGCACGCCTCCAACCACCAGCGGGTCACAGCCCACTCAAGGTTCTTCGGCGAAACGAGATAGTAACTCATCCATAGAAAGGCTGCAAGTGCAGCAACAACGAGCGCCTGCTTGACGAAGGCAGCAAACAGGCATGCGACAACGAGCATACACACGAAAAGGAGCCCATGCACAATGGGGCGGAATGTGGCACACGCGAAACAGTAAATCAACCATAAGACGGCTGGCACTCTAGCCGCTAGGTGTGCTGGCCCGTTGACCTTGGAGGTTGGCCCCTTGGAAGCATTTGAGAGAGTTTTCATCGTAACAAGTGGTGATGACTTCTTGATCCTGTGCAGCAGCAACAAAAATGCGACTGCAAAGGCAAAATGGGCAACCACAATAACGCTCAAAGGAATATTCAAAAAATGAGGGGGCGATTTTATTTGTCGTAGAACAAAACGTCGAGCCTCAGCCCTCCCAACTCAGCTCATGTCGAAGAGCTTTGACAATAAACTTGAAGTCGCCCTCATCAGAGCCGGCTCACCAGCATCCCTCGACACGGTGTTCAATGCATGCTCGACAACACGAGGATTGTACACGTTGTCCAGTTTTTTAAAAATGGATCTCTGTCGAAAGCATCGCAATCTTTAGCACCAGTGCAATTCCCCTCTGCGTTGAAGTACAAAGAACCTAGAAAATGATTCGGATGAACAACTTCCACATGATCTGGATCTATTGACCAAGGCACGATCTGGATTGACCCATCGAACGACAAAGTAAACGAAATTCTGAAGAGGACAATCTCGCACTGCCTTTCGACCCGACATCAGATCGACTATCTGTTTGGCAGTAACGTCGTGTTGAATGTGTACGAGAGTCGCGTGCTGCAGCAAATGTTCGTCGTCCGTGCTCAATAGAAAGCCACAAGTCGCAAGCCGTAATTTTATTCGAGCTCACCACTCCGCCAACGATACCACCTAATGTCCAAAATGCCCAGGCACCTGGGCCCATTGCTATAAATTTATTCCACATATCCCGTATGACATTTGAACTTCACTTCGCAGAGCTGAATTGCATTATTCTTGAGTGTTTCTTAGCGTCTTACCTCGGAATTGGGACTACAAACTTTGCCCAGGAGCATTTTAATAAACAAGCAAGCCACAACCAAAGGCTATAAGTGCCCTTCGACCACGTCGTCCTCCCTTTCTTTTGGTTCTTTAGCCCACACGTTGCACTTCGAACTCTGTGAAGTAAATCACATGTACACAAGTGTTGTGGAGCACGTCATTCGTTTTGCTCTTCATATACCGCGTCTTAATCACTAACAGTCTGTTTCGCTAAATTTGAGATTGTACGCCATGTTGGACGCAAACAGCCCTACAGTTGGGCACCAATCTTGTCGAGGCCCAGGGAGAACGTCATGCTTGGACCCTGACAGCTTGAACGGAATTTTCCCGCATCGCGGCGCCTTGGCCTAAGTTCCGTCCAGACAGCGCTGCATAGCCTATTCGGCTTGGTGATGGATTACCTTCAAAAGAGAAAATTTTTGGTTTGATGATGCTTTTGATGATTCAATAAATAGGAGCAAGGAAGAAGGATAGAAGAATAAAAGGAGGAGCGATAGTTTTTAGAAAATCACAAGATGCCATTCATTGGCACACGATGTTCCTTTTTTTGTAGCTTTGCCTTTTTCGTAGTTGTTGTTCGCGCATAGAGTCAACTGACAACGACAACCTCGTTTCTCCACTGTCATGTACATTACATTACCATCACGGCGCCAAAAAAATAGCACTCCCCCTAGACAGCGACCTTCAACATTGCTGGAGAGCAGGAAATGGCGCCCCGTCACCCTCCGCTTCCCTTGTCCGCTTTTCTTGTGCTTGCGCCACACGCAGCTGTCGCGCCAACTCATCCGCTTGACGTTCCAGTGATATCAGTCGCTGAATGGTTGGTCGCAACGGCTGGTAGGCGATGGCGATCACACGTTGAAGTCTGTCAATGTGAAGGGTCAGTTGCCCTTCGGATAAGGTGCCAGCACTGACATGACTCGCCAGTCCCCCCGCACCACCGCCACCAGGCCGCACGGAGCTCGCCGGGTTCACCTTTGGCAGCTGCAACAAGCTCGACGAGTTGTTGAACGCCGACTGCAGGTCTGAGGGGTTTAACAGCGCTGGAATGGCGCTTTGCAGTGCTTTGGCGCGTTGTGAGGTTGGCGGCGCCGGCGGAATGACAAGTGAGCTCGACGGGATCACAACCGGTTTTTCGACTGTTTTCTTTTTCGACCCACCTGTTGGTTTCGGCGGTGAAAATGCATCGCCACCTCCTCCTCTCTTTTTCGTTGACGCAGGAGGAGGCGGATCGAGCGGCGACATGCCGCTTTGACTGAGGGACGACGGAGTTAGCTTCGAGGGTGGCATCGCGGCAGTGCGGCGGCTTGGCGTCGTCGCGACAGCGTGCAATTTCCCAGACCGCGCCATCACTGTGTCGCTAATCTTTGACAGAAGTGGTGCGAGACGCTGCATCCAATCAGCCTCAACCTTCTGCAGCGCCTGACGTCGGTCGGTCCCGTTCGGGTACCAAAGGGGATAGAAGGCAGCGGCGGCACCACCTGGTGCGTTGACCGCCGCTGACGTGGCAAGTGAAAAAAAAAACAGCCTCAACCTTCTGCAGCGCCTGCCGTCGGTCGGTCCCGTTCGGATACCAAAGGGGGTAGAAGGCAGCGGCAGCACCACCTGGTGCGTTGACCGCCGCTGACGTGGCAAGTGCGATAGCAGCAGTGCCTGGCGCAGCGGAGAGGGCAGTGGTGGGGGGCTTGAGTCCGTCGTACAGCTTCGCAGTGTTCGTCGACCGCACAAGTTTTCGGTTCAACGGTGCCCCTTCTGTCACCTCCAACGACGCAGTTGGCGTAAACAGCTGTGGTGGAGGCGGTGACGAGCGGCCACTGCCTGTTGTCGCCGAAGAAGGTGGTGGAGAGGGAAGCCCTGCCTGTGCAGCTGGAGAAAACATGGCACTATTCTGTGGATGCCCTCCTCCACCTCCACCTCCCCCAACGTGGTTCAACACTACTGTGTGAGCAGCAGGAAGTGGCTCCGTAGTGGGTGCCGTCATCCTCCATTTTAATTCTTGCATCAGCACTGTCAATAAGTTCACAGTCGCCATGTCTGTCATTCGCTTGACGGATGCATCAGACCCATCCGCGTCGCCGGTGTCCCGGGCGTTCATGTTTGCCGCATCTTGGAACGCGGAGGCGGCGGTCGCCATGAACTAGAAACGAGCTTTCCGTCGGTCCTTGAACTTCTTGCGCTTGGCAATGCGATCCTTGACCGCACTTTGACGCCGACGCATCACGATCATGGTCACAGGATCATCGGCGTCACCATCCTCGTCATCGACCACGTCGCCACTTCCCGTGGGTGATCCCGGCACGATGGCAGAGCTATCCTCACCAAATATTGGCATGGAAGATTCCACCGCAACAACGTCCCCGAACTTGAACGACGCCAACGTTTGCCTTCTTGCCACAGATTGCCTTGGAGAAAGGCCGGCGCCGTTCTGCGACGAGGAAGCGATGGCACCGTCCAAAATCTGTGTCGTCACCGCTCCAAACGTGTCGCTGCCGTTGTTGTTGTTAAGGACCATAGAGCGGCGGCGCGCTGCCGCACGCAGTGCACCGTCCGGCACCGGAGCATCTGCAGAGGAGTGTCGGCCTCTCACGAACTCAGCCGTCACAGACTTGCGTCGTTGTTCCACTGCTTCGTCCTCCGAATCATGATCGGCATCTGCGTATTCCACCTCGCTGTCAGAGTCGCTGGAGTTTGCCTGCACCGTCTCTGTCCACTTCGAGTTCCCCTCTCGTGCCAGTAACATCGAACTCCGGCGTCTGGTGGCGGCAACTTCAGCCTTGGCGCGTTTCTTTTCCACGTACGTTGGTGCCGTGACGGCGACCGTGGACTTCTTGCGGCCCGATGTTGTCTTCACGACACCACCCGTCGAAGCCGACTCGAAAAAGTCTCTCTTGGACGCTGCTCGATGCATCGCTGACGATGCTGCTGTTGATTGAGGGGGATGAGGCGGTGGGGGTGCAGCGGGTGCGTGCGGAGGGGGAGTTGGCGTCGTGTTTGTCGCAATCACTGCATCACTGTTACAACACCGAATACGGTACAACGTGCCCACATACGACGCAGATGCCTCAACTGCAATGACAGGCGTTTCCAGAACGGTCCTCTTGGACTGGTCTTGGGATGCATGAAGGGCGCCGGTCTGCGGGCAGTACATCGAGCCGCCAAGATAGTGATCACAGTGCGGGCATATGGTGCCCAGCAACCGACGAAGACTAAACTCCAGCTCCGGTAGCCGACTCTGCACGGGCCCAGAGAAATTGCTGGGGCTCGCGGCGCCACTGGTCAGCGACGCCAGATTCGGAGACGATGTCTTTCCTCCTCCCCCTTTCGTCGGCGATGTCATTGCTGTTGCGCTTTGAAGAATCTCGTCGACGTCGGCGAGGACGTCGTCTGTGACAAAATCAACTTGCTGGGCATTTTTCACCGCGTCCACCAGCGAGCTTGCATTCAGTCCGCTGTCGCTCTTCGACTGAATCTTTGCAGTGACGAACTGACGGAGGCGTGAGGCACCTCCACCGCC
Organism: Bodo saltans; assembly: GCA_001460835.1. Classification (NCBI taxonomy): domain Eukaryota; phylum Euglenozoa; class Kinetoplastea; order Eubodonida; family Bodonidae; genus Bodo; species Bodo saltans. Next base: position 16,459 of record CYKH01001743.1, read on the forward strand.
ACCATTCTTCTTCGGGGACTCATTCGCTAGGCGGCCTGCCTCGGCAATACCCAGTCTGCCGTAGATCTTTCGTGCGGCTTCGGCGTCCTCGATTGGCTTGCCAACGTCTTGCTCACGTAGCTTGCGTTCCATCGATGCCGACACGTGTGCCTTCAGTTCCTGCAACGTTGAGTTCACCTGACTTCGCAGGTCTACTAACTTCGATGCGCTGTGTTTGAGTGCGTCCGCTGTCCAGACTGATTTTGCTAAATTCTTTTTGATTTCCCGTCGTTGGAATTCCAAGTCGCACAACGTCACCGTGACGTCTTCAATATCCTTCTCCACCGCCATCAGCTCGTGCTGGGCACGCACCATCGTGGCCACATCTCCGCGATGTTTGAGGTTAGCGAGATCTGTTTCGGTTGTGTCACAGTCAAGTTGAATGGAGCGCAGCAGGCTCAGGTTCTCATTGTACTTGCGTTTCTCCTCTTCGCGCGCACGGCGGAGGGTGTGGAGTTCCTTATCTCTCGAAAGTTGCACCACCTCAGCCTGACGCGTCCACCCGGAGTCCGTCGTGATGTGGCTTTTCATCGTGCGTTTCATTTTTTCGATGGAACGATGCTGGGCGTCAGTTCCAGCGTCCACTGACACCGGCGCAACCGACGAAGTTGCATTGTTGGTGGCCAAGGCCGTGCTCAGGTGCAAGAAACTCCCGCTGTTGTCACCTCCATCAACGTGCTTGAGTGTCTGCCCTGCTACCTCTCTCCACATGACGCGGTCAAGCTCCTTCAACGCAGTGGACGTCACGTCCGGTCCAAGCTGTGCCAGCACCGCCTCCACCGCGGCCCAGTGAGAGCCATCTGCCACAATGCCGGTGTACAGGGACCGGTCTGTGTTCAGCGAGCCCAGCGCAACTTGAGCGTTCCTCATGTCTTCAATACTATTCAAAGGCACCGCAAGCGGCGAGAGTGCACTGGTGAGGGGTGATATGGTTGCGGGAACAACATTACTGCTGCCGCTGCTGGACGCAGCAAACGCATGCAGCTTAGACAGCAGCGACTGATTGTCCAGTGCTGCAGGGCACAAGTCGCAGTGGGGGCATCGATACTTCCGTTCTGTGGCGTGAAACGGGGACGTGCCTCGATACGAGTGATGCACCTGACCAGAGGCGTAGTCCGTAGATGATGATCGAAGCTGTTGCTTAGCTGGGACAATTGCATTGGGGGCACCAGCCGCCTCTACCAGCTCTAGCACAAGTTTGTTGACGCCGCTCGAGTTGATCGCGGGAAGTTTTACTGCGCGCACCGGGGCAGCACCGTGGAAAGGTTTGGCTGGATGCGATGGGGAGGGGTGGTGTTGGGCGAGGCTCGGTAGCTCAGGTACTTGCGACACTGGTGGGTTGTGAGAAAGTTGCTTGTTGTTAGCGGTGTCTGGATCGTCACGTACTGTTTCGTTGCCACCACGGTGAGAGGCAGACTGTGCGGCCATGTCAGTGCGACCACTGTCGTGGAACCTAGCGGACGAGCTCATCATCGCACCTGTCTTGTTGTTAGGATGCTGAGGGGAATTTGGTGGAGACACAAAGCGCAGCTTCCACTCCGCGTTCTTACTGCGCACACAGCTGATGTACTCGGTGAAGAGCTCCGCAACATCGTCCTCGTTGGCCCACAGCTCAGATGAGTTATGCGCACCAACGTTCCTAAAGGGTGTCTGCAACGATGTTGTGGAGTTCGATGTGGTGGGGGACTGCAGCGTTGCGCCGCCAGAAGAAGCAGCAGCCTTGAGGTCGTTCATCGACATGGACCTTCGCCGCTCTCGAAGTTCTCGCGCAACGGCCCTTCGACGTTCCTTGTCCTCAGCCAAGGCTTCTTGGAACGCCTCCTCGCTCCCAAAAATTGCCTCCTTCACTCGTGTCGTCATTTGATGCCCCATTAAGCTAGGCATGTGAACCTCGTCCTCCTCATCGTCGCTATCTGCATGGCCACCACCACGACCTGGGGAGCCCCCGCCACGGAGTCGAACAGATGATTGTGCTTTGGAGGGGCGGTGGAGGAGCATGTTTGCTTGTCCCCGGACGCTTGCCTGGTGCGCCAAGGAACTGCGCCTTCGACGGAACGACGCACTAGTGCCATTATCTCCCTCTACTGTTGTTGGCTTCCCCCCTGCCTTCCCTCGAAGGGGATCATCGGCATCCTCATCGTCATTGTTCTCCTCGTCGCCCTCCTCGTCATCGTCTTCGCTCTCACTATCTTGGTACACCTGTACGCCAAAGCGGTGCGTAATCTGCCGCCAGTGACGTTTGTCGTCTGACAATTTCTTTCGGAATGCCTTGGCGGCTTCTAGTTCGGCAGGAATCGCCTTGTGCGCATCGACTAGTTTTGTGCGCAGACTAAGCTGAACGCGATCTCCACCGAACATGCGTTTGCTCAGCCCGCCAGCACGCTTTGTGGCAGCAATGGTGGCACGTCTGCGTTGCTCTTGCGACGTTAAGCGGCGTCGAGGGGTACCATCAGACGAACGAGATGAGTTGTCGCTTCCAGACATGTCGCCGTCTTCAAGCTTCACCGCCATCATGAGGCCAGTGATCTTGTTTTTGAGCTCGAATGCCGCACGCTGCACATCTGTGTTGGACTGGAGCTCACTCTGCTGCATTCGTCGTCGCAGCGTGCGGACGTCCATGTTGCCTCCCCCCTCCGCTTGGCTTCGCTTGCGACGCGACATCGAGGATGCAAAAAGGGACCCGCTTTGTTGTGCGTCCATGTCGTGGCTCACGGCGATAGAGCCTCCTCGCTGTTTCATTTTCGACATAGTGCGCATCAGGGAGAACGGATTGCTGTTAGGCTGAGCTTTACCGCCTCCTCCACCACTTCCGGTTGCTAATGTCGCGGTGACGACGGTTGTCGACAGTTCTGTGCCGCTGCCTCCTGCAGGAGGGGGGCTCGGCATGAACATTCCGACAAAGGTTTGGATTGAGAAGCCAATGAATTGTATCAACAACGAATTGCTGAGTGGCATAATTTCGTATTTTCCCTCCTTTTGTTTGTTGAACGCAAAAATTTTGAGTAAAAAGTAGGTGCGAGAAATCCGAGGTCACTGAGACATTTCTGCGCACTATGGTGGCATGACAACGGAATGTAGCGTTTCATCGAGCAGAGAAAGGACCTTCAGAGCACCGCCGACCTATTTTGGGGGTTAACCTGCTGATGATCACTTTCGCACGCTGCATGACGAGTACTAAAGCTCTACTTACACAAAAGCGGCACACACACAATGGGGTAGAGGGAGGGGGGTAGAGAGCGGGATAACAACATAACTGTGGCCAAAAACGTTCGAAACACTCTTAGCCATGCTAAAAAGCGTTCATACCATGGGGCATCTGTCGTGCTTTAGTAAAGAAAAGAATGTGTGAGCGAGAGAAAACATCATACGCTACAAGGTCGGGTGGAAAATGGGGGAGGCGAGGGAAGAAAAGACTGTTTTTTGCTCGAAAAGGTAATAGACGGTATGTTCGCGTTCATCTTGTAGAATTGTGCAAACTGAAAAATAAAACAATCAACAGCGAGGAAATCGAGGAGAGTGGATCAGGGGAAAGGACCCACCACTCTTCACTTCTTCATCAACTGGGGCGGTGGTGAAAATCCAAACAAAAGACTCATATCATCTTTCCAAAGGAAAAAACACGAACACGAAAAGCGTACAAGTGAGTAGAACGGGAGATTCTACGAATCTTTATTTTCCCCCAATCTACGACGGAAGGAGATTGTAGCCGCAAGTTGCTTCATCCTTCCTACCCACCTGCAGATTCGGCTTTGAACCGCACAAACAACACTAAACCCAGAAGTAGGGTCAACGCGAGGCTGATAAAGACGTAGTAAGAGTCTTCATACGCGAGCTCCGGCATGTTGACGAAGTTCATTCCATACCAACCCGTAATCAGAGTGATGGGTTGGCACACGAGTGAAATGTATGTGAACACTTTTGTGTTCTGACTTGAGTGGAACCCGTCCAGAGCCATCTGCATGTTGATTGAACCGACGGCATTCTCCGCGACTTCATCCATCATTGCCTCGTATGACTGCGCAGTTTCGCAAATCAGTGGAATGTAGTCCTCAAGGCCGCGCGTTTCCTGCAACTCCTCCAGCACAAGGCGGCCAGCGTTCAGGCACCGCTTGTACACAGCCGCCTTCTTCTGCACCAGCGTCAAGCCCTCCACCATCTGCACCATGTCTGTCTCGTCCTCGAGGTCATCGCTGTGCTCCTGCAGCTGCCGGAGCCCGTAGCGGAACACCTTCATGACGCACCGGTTGACGGCGTCGACAAGTTTGAAGATGTCGCTGCTCTCATGGACACCGTCGTCCCAGTCGCTAGCGAGCCTCTCCAGAGGGTCCACATCACACCGATGGTATGTGAGCAGATGTCGGTGCTTCGCTGAGAACATAATCACGAGTCTGTTGGAGATGGTGGCCACAGTGGAGCCTTCCTCGTCAGTGAGGTCAGGAATGCGCAGTACCACAACTGTGAACACACCGTCTTGGTCTGAGAAAGGCATCGGCTTGTTGTCAAGGAAGGCTCGATCGAAACTTTTTGGATATTTATGGCGCGCTCTAACCTCCGACGCGACATGATAAAATTCTGCTAATGTCCGGCAGCTGCCTGAGAGTGCGTGCCACTTCACCCCAGCGTCGTTCCGCCTCTCAGACTCATTCAACGACGACGGTCCACCTGCAGAGATCGTTTGTCCGGAAGGCAAGACGAGCACTGGTGGGTTCGCCATTTCTACACCCTCACCATCGTGCGAAGGTTCTACCGATGATGGGGCAGACACTGACCCCTCACCTATCTTGATATCAGGATTAAACGCTGTTGGTGCAGGGGCATCTCCCCCCTCATCGTCCCCAGCATCGGAGAATAAATCCCCACGGCCCTCACGGGCTCGGTTTGCTTCACTTCTACGGGCCACGGCTGCCGCCTGTCGAACGTCTCTGCGGTGTCCAATACGAATACGAAGCGACTTCATTTGCCGTTCGTCTAAGTCCTCTCCCTGATCAATGGTCACCAGCTCCTCCGATAACGCACGGGAGTATTGATCTACATGGGCTGGGGCAAAGCCCCATTGATCTAACGCTTGCATCCACACTTCTCGTAGCGTCGTGGTGTCAGACATGCTCTGACCACCGAACATTGCGGAGCTCCGATCCCGCATCGACACGTCCACGGTAGGACTAGCGGTGGCCATACGAGGTGTGAGAGAAGCAGGCATCATAAACATGCTCGCTGATGTTGAGAGAAGCATTTATTTATTTGCGTTGAGAGAGCGGCGAGATATGCTTTTTGTGTGAACTCTTTCTTTTTGTTTGTTGTTCTTGAGCCTCCGTACTTTGAGGCTTTCAATGACGTGTGTGTTGTTGAATTTCTTTCAATCTTGTTGAACTTGACAATTGCTCAAGTTCCTTTTTTTGTGCTAACTAACTGACTAACTACGTTCGAACAAGTAAAATGGCACTGACCACCTCAAACGTCTTGAGAGAAGGATCAAAAGGAAAAAAATGTTTCAAAAAAGCAGAAAAACAACTTCAAGGACAAGCGCAAACAGCGGTTAGTTCTTTTGGTGGTGCTACTGACAGTAAAATGGTAGAAGGGTTTGGAAAAAAAACTCGCATACTCTTTTTGGTTTCTTGTTGCCGATCAATGCTGTCGTTCGAGACCTTTGCAATAACACTAGCCGGAAACTCAAAAAAAACATATCCTCTGCCGGGAATGGAACCACAATGTGAAAAGGATCAGAAAAAGGGTGGTACTCAGTAGAATAGTGAAGGAACGAGGTAAAAATTGCTCACTCTCTCAGCAGGGCCACACAAAAATGGTACGCGTGACCCTGCGTGCGGTGATTTTCTCGATCCGAGGGTTTGTCACCCATTCACACACGTAAAAAAAGAAACACGCGTGGAATACTATTCGGAGGCGTACAAGAGAAATGGGGACCGAGAGAGAGAGAAGAGAGAACGGACGGTGTCTGCTGTTGCTACTTTACCTCATAGCGCTTCTTATCGAAAGATCTTTAGTGACTGTTTTTCTGTGGCAAAAACACAACAAAAACACTCACCATCCTCGAAAAACACCAGAGCTCTGTGGACTATGTCCAGGGGGAGAAGAAGCAAAAAAGAGAAACAATACTCCAGTTTCACAGATTGTAGTAGTGTGGGGATGATTCAGAGAGGGAGTATCAAATGAGAAAATAAACATCTGTGAACGGAAGAATGACCTCGCATATTGAGTAGAGACAAAAGAAAAGGGGGGAGCAAAAAACAAGTGGGGCGAGAGTGCAACAACATCCTTCTCACACATGTCTGTCTTAAAATGTGGGCGCAGGAAAAAGGAAATCTTGATTGCTTGACTTTCGTATCTTGATTCCCATTTTTGGGGGGATGTTGTTTTGCTTTTAAGTTCACATTTGTTTTCATTTTGTTGATTTTGAGCAACATTTTTTCCCCCATTGTGTGCAGAGTTGAAGTTGGATCGCTTAACGAAAGCTTTCTGACGAAGGAAATCTCATGCTGATGATTTGAACATTTTAAAGCTCTTTGATGTTTTCTGTTTGTGTTGTTTTCCGGTGTTATGTTTTGTTTTGTTTGATTTGTTTTGTTTAGTCTCCATCGAAAACTTCATTTCACACATACAAGTACAGTGATGTTTTTCTACCCATCATCATGTCTCTAAAAAAAAATATCATCATGTCTCTAAAAAAATTGGATCACTATTTAGAATCACTCGCAAGCATGGCGAGCTCAATGGCAGTGTGCGTAGCGCCGCTGCTGTGGCCATCCTCATTCATCCATCCTTTGAACTCGAACTTCAACAAGAATGCGGCAAGAATGAACAGAGCAATCGGGATCGTCA
>CYKH01001743.1:32262-49562 GCA_001460835.1 Bodo saltans
ACAACGTAAGGAGTGGCCGCCGCTGGAGCCGATGACGACGATGTGGCGGCAGTGTCAGGACGCGCTAACGTGCCACGCTGCAACGTATGTAGGAACGCGGCACATTTACGTAAGACGTCAAGGTCGGTGGACGTCTCTTGAGGCGTCAGATGCCGATGATGGTCGTTGCTAGTATGCACCTGCACACCAGAGTGACCATCTTCCTGTCCAGCTGCTTCCGAAGCGTGACGCAGGGCGCGGTTGTGGGCAAGTCGGATACCGACGAGTTCCCTCGATAACGCCTGGTGGAGTGGGCCACTGTAGGGCTGATGGTGTCGCTTCCCGGTGGTGGTGGTGGTGGTGGATGCAGGCAACGACGACCACGGTTGTGGGCGAGTCGGATTCCGACAAGCTCCCTCGATAACGCCTGATGGAGTGGGCCGCTGTAGGGTTGATGGTGTCGCTTCCCGGTGGTGGTGGTGGTGGTGGATGCAGGCAACGACGACGCAGACGGTGGTGCACTCATGTCTTTGCGAGGGCTGCTGTTGAGCGTCCACCCTTCCTTTGGTCCATTTGACGGAGTGGCGACCAGCGGCCAGGATGAAATACGATCCGCACCAGAAGCCCGAAGGGACAATAGTGCCTCGGTCATGAGCTGCGGGGTCCCACCAGTTACATTCGAAGGCAGGGCTGGTGATGACGTTGGTGTGTGTAACATCATCCCAGCCGTGCCGTGCGGTGTTCGAGCAGAAGAAGACGATGCGGATGCGTTGCGCAGAAGGGTCATCACAAGTTGTGTTTGGGATGAGGAGCCTGGCCTCGTAGGCATTTCCGACGCCCGACGCTCTGAAGCAGATGTGTACCGTCGCCCATCGGCGGACTTGGGCGGAACTGGAATGCGAGGCAGCGTACTAGTAGTGGTGGGAGGTCTTCCCTCCTGATGCGTCGACGGCACCTTGGCTTTGGGGGTTGTGTCACCGACAGTTTTCGAAGCCCCTCGCGTCCCTGAGGAGGAGCGTGCAGAGCTTGGCACCACACCAAACTGTTCTCGGTGCGCTTCGAATGTATTCGAGTAAGCACTTGGCATGTATTATGGTGCTGAAAGGGTGTACTGGATTCTACTGGATCTAGGAATGATGATGATATACTTCTAAAAACTGTGTATGATGTCGCTGCTGGCTGCGAACTTCATGCCACAACAATGTTGTTGTTGTTGTTGGTTTCTAGCGATTCACAATTAAGAAGCAGAAACGTGACCTTCTGATGCAAAAATTGATCTCAAATCGAAGAAGGAGGAAATTGTCTTTTTTTGGAAAAACTCACAACTGAATCAACACACTATGCTGTTGCTTTTTTGTGGGTGGCACCTCATCGTCTCATCATTTAGATGCGGCTGGGGTAGAGGTAGACACGGAGGCGCTTGCCGAGGGCCTGGCCGGGCAGGGGGTTGGTGAACTTGACACGGAGGGTGCCAGAACCACCATGGGGCTTGGTGACGCGTCCCCATGAGGCACGGGTGTTGCTACGGCGAGCGGGGGCCTTGCTCCAGCGGACGCAACGCTTGGTCTTGTAACCGTGGTAGACGTAGGCAACGCGCTTGCCGGTGTACCAGGTGGCGTCCTCCTTGGTGTTCACACCCTCGACGCGGACGATGGCGGTGTTCTTGTTCTGGCCGTGGAGACCGCGGCGGTAGCCAGCAAGGGTTGCCTTCATGTAGAGGCGGGGGCTCTTGCGGGCACGGTTGACCTTGGTGGTCTTCTTGGACAGCTGAGCGATCTGCTTGCTGCGGCCGGAGGCAACGGTGGTCATCCTTTGAGAAGCAACACTATGTTGTTGTTAGAAATTAAGAGTGACGAAATCACAAACGAGGGCAACTAAAGTGAAAATGAAATTCTTGTTGACAGCTTTGTTGTTGTGAATTGAGTGTCAAGTTTTGCTATCGGTTGTGTGAACACAGCGGCATTCGTTTGATCTTCTTGTCTTGTTGTAGGCTTTGTTTCGCTTTACTCCTGGGGGGTTCTATTGATGTTTGCTTGTGCAGTGTAGTTCGAAAGATGTGGTGGCAGCACTTGCGTGAGAAAGCACTTAATAGAAAAACAATGTCTTGGCAGTGGGTTTAGCACGACGAATAATCGGATAATAAAAAACACGAAGCGGATGTATGTAAGTGTGTGTGTGTGTTGTCTATGTTCTTTGCCTCTCGCGCGCGGCTCACTCACGTTGTTGTTGTTGTGTAGCGGCACTGTCTTCCTCTTTATGGGAAATGGGCTTCACAAATTCGTTTTGCCACAACTGAAATAAGGTCTCATGCATCACTTCGCGTGGAATTCGAGTCCCGGCAGCAGCGTCGCCTTCCATTGATTGGACGCACGTCCAGCCCTCCAAATTTGTGCAGCACCACTTAAATAGGTTCATGATGTCCGTCTTCCTCTCCACCGTGTACTTCTCGTACATGTCCAGCTCCCTTCGAGTGTCATCTTGCAGAATCGCCATCAACGCTTGCAAAGGGTCGAGTTGCAAGTAAGCGACACGGTGGGCCCCTGGGAGCCCAAGAACATCCACCTCAAAGTTGATCAACTTCTGAACGGCATCTTTTCGGTCGCCCTCTTCAACATTGAGAAGTTGATAGCCAAAGTTGGCTGACGTGTACCGATCAACAATCACATTCACGCCTCGTTGGACCCAATAAATCAACTCCGATCGTCGTTCAAATCGGTTGAAGCTGTAAATAAGAGCAAAAGAGCCCTTGGGGAGGTTGGTCAAGGTACCACAGTGCCCAGCAAGGGCCTCTCGAATAACCTCTCCAGAAGGTGCAGCATCATGAGGAAAGTCTAGTGTCTCGGTGCGATATCCCTCCTTGCGCAGACGTGCAACGAGAAGCTTCGTTTGTGTTTCTTTACCCGATCCGTCGCCACCCTCAATCACAAATAGTCTGCCGAGAGTTTCAGGAAACGTAAAAAACGAATGAATAGCGTCTCTGATGCCTGCGACTTGAAGCGTGGCGAGGTCGGAGAAGAAAGGAGACGGGGACATTGCAATGTCAGTTGTTTTGTCTGCGAAGAGAGAAAGGGTTGGCACTTTCATCGCGTACAGGGCGTACGACACATCTGGGCATGCGAGGTGCTTGCTGGTCACAAAGCACGTAAAGCGGTTCAAGGGCTTCACGTCCGCTGATACACGGTCGAGCGCGGCGTCCCCTTTGGTGGCTTCCCAGTAGTGTATCCAGGACGGATGCCCATCAACCAATGGGACGATTGTCGCTGACGGAGGAACCACCTTGCGGATCAACTGCTCAGAGAGAGGGTCAACACTGCGGTCAACGAACACAGTCATATACTTGATCAGCGACTTCATGATCACCTTTCTTATTTTTAGTCTCTCGTTGCGGTAGCAAAGAATCAGAGATTGTTTGCCGAAGACATTTTCTGAGCAAATAATTGCGCGACGATGAAATGATTAATCACGGGGGTTTTCTGTTCGCAATTGTGCATCATGCGCGTTAGGTTGTCACTCTTGAGTTATCACACTCACTTGCGAATCCGATCCCATACTCTGCGGCATTCGGCGGCATCTGTCCTCACCAATCGCTTGGAATGGCTGAGTGAGGGCTGGGTGATTTTTGACACAAGCTTCTCGCAATGTCGCGCTGCCCCAAGCACAACCTCAGTGGCGACTGCATATGTCGGCCCTGCATCGCGACGCACTGCGCCAGGCTGCGCGATTCTCGACGTGTCATCTGTCTCATCGGATGCGGCGTGTTCCCGCACACGCTCAACCTCTAGGGCTATGGCTTTCAACAGGAATAACGCAGCTCTCTTTCCAGACATGGGACATTCGAAAGCTGCAGTTAGTACTAGGGCAATACCATCAAACACCTCACGGCGCAGCAGAATAAGCTCCAAGCAAGGGTGTACCGACGTGGGAGTGCACTCCGCCTCGTCCTCGGAGTGCTTGTCAGACTCGTACAGCGACCGAAGGAGCTCCGCAATGTGCCTCCACAATCGAGGCTCGGGTGAGCTCTCCACGCATGACTTGACGTACGTGAGGATCGCAGGCATCGCCACCTTTACATGGCCACTCTTACCGTGTACGACAAGCGCACATAACGCCGCGAGGCGGTGCTCTTCACAACTATTCATTGCTGCTGCTGTGCTTGAAGAAACCAGCGATTGGACGCTCTTTTGGAAGAAACGCTGGTCCCACAGCGCAGAGGAGACAATAGGCAGTGGCGGAGCAAGGACGCTTCCGAGTGCTTGGCCTGCAGCCACAGCCGCATCCGTGGCGCTGAAACAACCCTCCTCAGTGCTGCCTGTGGTGGTGCTTGTGGTGTGTGCAGCAACAGTGATGGCCTTCAACAGTTCATCTACCCATTGATTTCCTTCCTTGGTCGCCCCACGGCTCAGCAGTCCTTTCGCAATCGACGCGGTCATCATCAACGAGCCTTGAGATGAAGTCAGTGCGCAGTCACCTCGAGCCGCCCACAGCTCTGCGTACTGTTCGGGCAATAGCTTCACTTTATTCAATAATGCCTCGAGGCACCGCAAAGATATCGACTGAGGGACATCAGCGTTGTCGCCTGCGAGGACGCTGCGGATAAGGGCGACAGCGTATGTCGCACCCACCTGCGAGGGCACAGCTTCCGTGACGGCTTTGGGGCTCGAGCCGCACAGCACCATCATCGAATACCTCCGCGAGGTGGTGGTGGCTGTGTGAACCGACGGATGAATGTGAACAGTTGCTGGTCGCGCAATGCTGGCAGTCTCATCTCGACCGGCACCTGACGATGATGTGTGTAAGGTTTTTTGCAACGCTGCCACTTGAACTTCATGTGACGCGCCTGCGAAAAGTAGCGCTGCAAACTCGAACGAAGGAACCCCGCCGGATAGCGACAATGTCTGCTCGATCCAAGATTCACAATGTTGGACGATGGCCTCCTCGTTGCAGAGTGTCATGAGCCACGCAGCGAGGCCAAACAATTGTTTGTCTACTTCGTGGCGATCTCCCCACGCCTCATCCGCGTTTGATAATATCGCGGCGGCGTGATCGCTGAACAAGCACTGAATTAAGGCGACCACCACATCATTCCTCCGACTAGCCTCAGCGATGCTCTTCACGATGTCGAGGAACCTCGGGTGCGTTCCCCAAGGGAGGAGGAGTTCTCGGCACAACTCTACAAATCCAGCGGCGTCCACACGCGTAGCATTGCCGATGGAAGACGCAATCTGCCCTCCAATCTCAGCATCGATGTCCGCAGCGAAGGAACGGTCCACTAAGATCTTCCACGGCGACGTTGTAGTTGCGGTGATGGCAGTTGACCACGCCGACGACGTCGTGGAGGCACCGCCAAGCGACGACGAGTGCTTCGCCATCGCAATCCAAGTAGCGACGCTCTCGCATGCGACGCGGAGTACGTATGGAGAGTGATGAGTGGTAGCCGTCAGAGACAGAGATTCATACAACTTGTGCACCACCACCGCTTTGGCGAAGCTGGTTTCACTGGTCAGCGTTGTCAACACGGCCGTCTTGTCAGGCGATGTGGCGCAGAGCTCCTCCATTGCTGAAAGGAGACCACCTAGGCACGAGAGGCAATTTTCCGCACGTCGGATGGCAAGGCTGGCATTAGAAGGGGCCTCATCGATCAGCGAAGAAATGAAAGGAAACAGGTAACTGCTCATCGTGGCAGCGACTCTCACATCCGCACGGCCGGCAGCGTGCAGTAACGTTGCGTACGTCCTGCCAGATGCCGCGTCCGTCTCAATGGTAGAGACAGCCCCTCCCACAATAGGCTCCAACAGTGATAGCACAACACTGCGATCCTGCACACCCTGTGCAACCGTACGGGCAACCAATGTCACGGTCCTCAAACTGTTGCGGAGTGTGTCCACCGCCTCGGGACTGCGGTCTTGGTAGGCGCTGAGCTTCAACGCCTCCGCTCTGAGGGTTGTCAGCACCTCGGGGACGTGAGGGAGCTGCATTTCTTGCGTGTATTGGGACGTTGGCCCGAAGATGCCGTTAAGGAGGTCCAATGAGTCATGTTTGCTGTTAGCAGAGGGGCTGCTGAGCTTTCCGCACAAGAATGGGAGGCAAAGCTCATGGAATGAAGCACTTTGTAGCGCCGCACCAAGAGCAGATTTGAGCTGCTGCCGTGTCACCTGGCATCCTGCGGGCGGGGTGAACAGCACAGGGAAGTAGCACGACATGGACTCGAACATGTCTTCCAGGAGGAAGGAGACGCTCTCTGCGGGGAACTCGTCGAGGAGCACTCGGTGCATTTGGAATACTTCGAGAAGCATCGTCGGATCACGCTCCCCATCGACTGACGTCAGAAACGATTTCAAGAACCGTGGTGCAAGAGGTGAGGCGGAGATAGTGCGGAGGGCACGTTGCTGAGCATCGCCAAGGACAATCAGCTTGAAGATGGACAAAAAGTGCCTGCGGGTGTTCAGCAGCAGCGACTGAGCATGCACGTGAGGAAGGAAGTGCTCCACCAGTGCAGACATCGCCTCAATATCGTCGAGGAGGTATGGGGCCGTTGAAGGAGATGCGGCGGCTTGTAACAAGTTCGACGTCGCCTCCACCGCTGCGTCACAAGTGCCGTACTTTCGCGTCTTCAATCCAAAGAATTGGATGAGTGTGATCAAGGCAGCTTTGTTGATGGGGTCGGCAGTGGACCGCGCCTGGGACGCGCGCCCAAGGATGTAAATGGCAATGCTGGCGGAGCGGTCATCGCCGGACGTAAGAGCCTCCTGGCACCCCTCCACAAGGTCTAAGATCGGGACGGACCGCAGTGCGGACAGGGTATCGTCTGTCATACGCGTACCTTCGCTGGTGGCGCGCGAAACAATAGTCTGAGTGTCAGACATTTTTTTTAATTCTTGAAATATGTTTTGTTTTCTGTGGGTGGGTGTGTGTTTTTTAGAGAACTGGAACTTTCCCGTTCAGTATTTTATTCTTGTGACAAAGGATAGAGGAAGCCAAACATGAATTCCGCCGGAACTAGGTCATGCAGCAAGTATTTGAATTGTTACGAGAAATGAAGATGAGACGGCTGCGCCAGACATTGCGGCGTAGAAGCACAAAGAGCGGGACATTAGCCAAAAAAGAAGATTACAGGTTTCGTTTTTCTGTCATTCAACGAAACGAGGGAGAATGGGAGGGAACACACACACACGCAACAAACCCGAAGGGCCAAATCAAGAAATGAATTTTGAAAAGGTATGAAAAAAAAAAAAAAAACAATGCAGTCGCCCATATTTCGTACACGTTAGTGCACTCACTCGCTCTCACACACACAGGAACACACACACACTTCATCACAACAACACACACTTCTTTAAGAAACCAATCGATACTTCTCTCCGCCCGAGCTTTTTGTGCAAAAATGGTTACGCCTCGTCGTCACTGACACTTCCCGTTCCAATGGTCGTCCTTGGCGTTGTGGCTGCAGAAGTGGCATTCTGAGGTATTTTGTTGGGGTTCATGACGTCGTCCTCCGTCAACGACAGCGAGAGATAGTATGCGTACAACGCCAGTAGGGCGCTCACCGCGAACACCAAATAATGATTGAAGGGAAACCAATGGTGAGACGAGATACTCCAAGCAAACATCGGCGCTGCCACCAGCGGCCACAACGATCGCATCAGCGAGCCGAATGAGTGGCTCATACCCGTCACCTTGCCCAGGTGTTCCGGGGGTGCAGCGTTGGCCACGAACATCATGGACAAGGAGAAGCACCAAGTTGAGGCGGTGCAACGGAAGAATGCTAAGAAGATCAGCCAACCCATGGTGAGGGACCGGGAGTGGTAGCTATTCAAACTCGTCGTCACGCCATTCAACATCACAGTAGCCGCAAACATCAAGTTGCATGCACGCCATAAAAATAACGTCGTGCATCGTTTTGTGACGTGAGGGAACAACAAATTCATCACAACCGAGATAGCTGCGTTTGCAGTAAAAACGAAACCAATATCAGTTGTCGAGATCTGCAAGCCCTCGTCCTTCTGCAGCGCGATACCGTACAAAGGTAAGATTTCAGAGTACACAATGTTGTACGCACACAACGCCATGTACATTGGAATACATCGACGGAGAATGGGGTGACGGAGTAAATGCCCCCATGAGAACTCACTGCGTGACGACGACGACGACGATGTCGCATCGTCATTGCGACTGCGGTGGTCAGAAGTGTGGGACTCGTCATCGTCATCACCATCGCGCTTGCGGTGCGGATGGGGAGAAGCCTCCGAGTGATGCAACAGTATCGGTGGTGCAGACGTGTACTCCAAGTCAATCGAGACAATGGAAGAATTGGACACGGAGCGAGCAGCGTCGTCATCAGAGTCCGCCAGAATTCTGCGACCTCGATGATTATGCTTCCCCTCACCACCAACAACAGAAGGATGTTGTTCCATTGCAACCAGCTCCCTGGCTTCCTCCTCCCCGCCGTCACGATGGTTGCCGTGAGTGTCGAGGGGCACTGGCACGGCAGGAGCGGTGTCATCGTCGTTATCAACAGTGGTGGATAGGCCGTATCTTCTTTTTGAGAAGAATCGTTCTAGGACCCAACCTCGGAAGCCAATTGCCCGCATGTTGGACTCGGGGAGAAACGCAGACGTGAGCGCAGCGGCCACGAGGGTGTATGCAGCTATCGTTGCGCAGGGCAACAGTGCTGGTCGCGTCACAAATAAACTATCTGGCGAGGAGAATATAGCGAACTTCGACAGAAACGGACTAGTTGCGGGTTCGTACAGAAACCCCCCTATCATCGGACCTACAAACGCGCCAAACGACCATGTGACAGATAACAATCCAAACACCTTGGCTAAGTTTTCTTTCTCGGTCACCTCAGCGGCATACGTCTTCGCCAGTGGCGCGTTTGCTGCGCACACGCCGTGCAGAACGCGGAATAGAATCGCCATCCATAATGACTCACTCATTCCGACCATGAACATGCAAAACGCCCCACTGCAGAACCCAATCAAGAACACCGGCTTCCTGCCAACCACATCACTCACTTGCCCCCAGCGGCTACAGAATATGGTCATAGCGCCTTGATAGGCACCAAGCAGAATGCCACTGTAGTAACCAGCGCTGCTTTCGTCCATCGATTTATCCAGCACGGTGATGAACTTACCGACAAAGGGAAACATGACCGTCGTGCATAGGGCTTCGTTGATCAAAACGAGAGAAAATGTCAAAAGTTGAAGCGGCTTCATGGAAAGAAAAAGGCGTTGACCTCAGCTGGATATATTCCCCTATATGTAATGCTTCTTTGAAAAACAAAAATCTTTTGTTTTTTTTTGTTGTTTTTTTCTAAAACATCACAAGTGGTAAATCGAGAAGAGTGTGGGAAAATCGAAAGAATTGGATTTCAATTTTCTTTGTTCTTGGACAAGAAAATAGCAATCAAACTGTACACTTTCACAATTCTAACAAGAGAGAAAAAAAAAAAAAGTGTCATCATCGGCTCAACTATGCAGCATTTTGTCAACCTCGGAGAAGCAGTGTTCTCTTACGTTGCTACACTGCACCATGATATCAGACATGGACGACGTCAGCGATTCTAGGTGCTGTCCAATGTTGGCTGCCAATCTGCGTGACGTTGCCGCGTCTGGCGGCACTGCCTGTCTCCCTTGCGACAAGAGACAGGACTCTAGGAACGACACAAAGCCGACCACGTGACGGTCGAGACGCGCCAGGTCAGACTGAAGTGCAACCCACTCCGTCACCATGATGCTGCGCGACCTCAGCAAGAACTCCGTTGGTGTGTCCTCCAGTAGCAGATGATGCACACGTCGGCGGTCCGACAAGACTTGGTGGAGTCTTCGGCAAATATTTCGCCACGTGGCGTCATCTTCCGAGTGCGGCGCATCGGCGCTTCTCTCTTCCAACAGGGCATCCAACAGTTCACCACCACTGCTGCCTTGACGATGCACGTCCTCGTCGTCGTCTTCGCCGTCGAGCTCAGGGGAAATGTGCACCAGCCCAAGCTCCTCGCGCCGTTGGTCACTGAGGATTACTTTACGAACGATGTGAATGGGGTGAGTGGGTTGTTTGGAAATCAAGTTCCACGGCAGTGCCTGCGGGGTGGTCGTGCTCCCCAACTGCCTTGGGCCACCGTTGGACAGCGTCAACTGCCCTGATAGTCGCTCTGTGTGGGCACGAAGCCGGGCGATTTCTTTTTGCGATGTTTGTTGCTCGTGTACCATCTCGTCAGCGTGATCCATCGCCATCCGTTGAATTGTCGCCGTTTGAGCCTCGCAGATATTGCTGAGACGCTTGATTTCGTCTTCATGCTGCCGTATGTAGTGCTTCGCGTCTTGCAGCTCGTACGTAGCTTGGCTCTTGTCTGCCTGTAACTGGGAGACCGCCTTCTCAAGTGTTTTCACAACTGTCCTTAGAGTGCTCACATCACGATTGGCGTTATCAAGCGCCTGCTGTAGGTGGTGAATGACTTGCTCAGCATCGTGAGGCGCTCCGTCTTCTGGCGGCGCACCAGAAACGTTGTGCGTTGGTTGTCGAACATCCTTAAATGTGCGACTCATACCATACAGATCTTCTCTCCCAATAAATAAGAGGAAGGAAAAAAATGAAAGTCACCATCACCCTTTTTCAAGGCAGGCATGCTGAAGCAGCGAATCATCAAAGGGACTGCAATTCTCCCCAAAGGGACTGCAACGAATCATACACAAGCGGGACAGGGAGGTTAGCACAACAAAGCACAAATCACTTCGCTTTGATATTCAGAGCACTACTACTCTTGTTGATACGTCCATCACGGCCATTGGCGCTGTGGTGTGCAACAACAACACGATGGAGAGCTTCGTCATACTGTCGAGCCACTTGACTTGATGCGTCTAGATGATCGCTCACCACGGCGTTCACCTCACTGCCGAGTCGGAATAACGTCCCTAACGTGTAGGAGGCGGTGACAACAATCGTACCCAACCACAAGTAGCGTTGAGGGATGATGTAGGATAACACCCAAAAAACGCCACCACTCTCCCTGCTCCACAGGTCGGTCCCCAGTGCCCACATACTGTACAAAACGAAGACAAGCATGGAGAGGGACATCAACAACCGGAGGCGGTGGATGCGCTCTAGCCATAGAAATCCCAGCAACGCCTCACCTAAGTACAGTCGAGCGGTGGGTGGTGCATCAGCAGCCCCTCCCTGTACGTAATGCAGCACATGCGGCTCCATGTGGCACTCTAATAGTGCCCACAGCAGCAACGCCACGGTCAGCGTGCAAGGCGCCACGTGTTGCATCACGACGGGCAGCCACACGGAGGTGCACCACTCCAGCATGCGGGCTCCCCACGCTAAAGAGGCAACCAGGACATGATCGCTCATCAGCCCAATGTTCACAGCCAATAGAGGCGGGCACACGGCGGTCTCTTGGCGCGACAACAACAATGTGGAGAGCAGCTCCACATGAGCCTGCTGCTCCTCAAGCAACCTCGCTTGGAGCAGCTCTAATTGGCGGTGCACTGCGGCTGCTGTCTCGTCGTCATCGATGAGCTCACCGTTCGTCGCGCACGTTTCTTCACCAGGAGACGAGGACACTTGTTGTTGGAGCCACTCCAGGTACTCACGACTGCACCCCATCCCGTGCATGCGGCACCAGTTACTGAGCACAATTCCGGTGTCCTCACCTGGCACCCATGCTGGCTGTCTACGTGGAGTACTTGAGGAGTGCTGTTTCCCTTCCAATTTCTTCCTTATGCCCAAGACGTCAGCCGCGGAAAATTGTTGCTCATGCATCGCAGCTACAGTCAGCAACGTCGTCAGCGCAAAAACACATGTTGCCGTTGAGCGCATCCTACTGATCAAGGAAAAAAAACGAAATCTCGTCGGGGGCAGTCATTTTAGAAACGTTAGGGTCGGTACGCAGCGTAAAAAGATGGCACATGAAATGATCTTGATGTTTGCTACCAGCGTCGACCAATAACAACAAGGTCGCACAAATGCGGTAGTAACACTGACAACAACGGCAAAAGTGGATCACACGGTCGTTCATCGCTCTTAAGAGTCCCAACATGTCGGCTTGTTCCTTTGCACGCACAAGCTTAATGAACCAGCCACCACTGACGCCTCATTAACCTCGTAAATAAGTCACCGTGCAGCGATTGGCGTTCTAGTAATCCCTTTCTTGACACAACAATGGCATCCAGTTCACGTGCTCTTTTGCTGATGTTATCTCTCGCGCGGATCATCTTCATCTCTCGACACTTAGTAAACACACTCTCCGGCAACACGAGGCCTAGATTATTTTTATTGTTTTATTTTCCTTGATGCAACAAACATAACCGCTAGTGATCGAAGTATAACTGATAGAAGTATCAGATCTTTGAGTGAGCAATTATTAGAAAAGTACTGTCAGTATTCGTTCATAGGCAGTTTCGTAAATCTGATCTTGATCATCAAAGGTGATTGGAATCACTGTTGCGTTGCTGGCAGTGATACTAGAAGTCTTCGCTCTTCCGGGCGTAGAAACACGGTGTTCGTTGTCGTGCACTTGACAGAAAGGTTTGGGATCGTCAAAAGCCCGCTGCCAGTTGGGAAGAATTTGAGGGTTGTTTTTTTGCCCTCTTTCGGGAAAAGTGTCGTCGTCCACCGCCCTCTGCCGCCAAACACAACGGACGAGGGTCCTTGTGGCACCGTCACCTGCACCTCAACTTGCTTCGGTTCGTTGGACGAGTTCTCCATGCGTAACACACCATAAAAGGCTTCTCCGGAAACCACAGTCGCCGGAACATCAAGGAAGCATAGGACGGAATGCTTCTTGAACTCAAGAGCTGGAAGTGGCAGCTCAAACGTGAATTCGCTGCATTCTGTTTGAGAGTTCCCTAATGGCGTAATATTTCGCTGCAGATGCAACGTGAGTGATCCTAAGCCAATACGGGAATCATCCCTGGTAGCCCTCTGCACGGCCGCCGTTAGTGCAGTGGCCACGACTGTGAAGCCGAGCATGATATCTTCATCGACGCCCAAGGTGCATGGCAAGATACCGTTGCTCGACCACAAGGCGGTTGCATCACTTCCATACAATTCAATACGTTCGTCGAGGTTGACGTCAACGCGGTGAATGGTGATCGGGCACTGCAGGCTGTTTGAGAACTTGCATGACACATACAATGGAGACTCGTACGTTGCATCCAGTGCCTTTTTTCCATCGCCTGGCATTTGCATGTGCTCAACGGTGTACAGCATGTTGTTGAGGATGACGTTGTTAGCCTTGGATCCATCGGTCCGCTTTAGAAAATCGTTGTCGATGCGAGGCACCTTACCCAAACTAGTACGCAGTGAAAGCTCATCCCCCGCCACTGTGCTTGCATCGCGCAGCACACTACTTTCCACAAACTGCATGATTTGTGCATTTGTCGGGATGCAGGTTGGGACTCCATTCATCAATCCTGATTGCGTGCCAAGTATGTGAAACGTCGCAAATACAGGGTGACACACATGAAGCGTGAGCAACTTGGTCGCTACCATCGTGGAGCAGTTCTTCGTTGCGTAATGAAGCCGCACAGGGAGCTCGAACTTTCCGCCTTTGTGGCATCTGAAGTACAAACGAGATCGCAACACCTCCCCGGCACGTATTCTTGATTGCCTCGCAGCTCCAGCGCTCAACTCGTAACCTGCAGGGCATAGAACTCTTTTCTCATCGTCGAGTGGTACTTCAGTCAGTAAGAATTCACTGCTTGTGTTGGACTCCTGAAGAACATCCACAGTTCCCGGAATCCATGGAACGACTAATGTGACATCAGTAGCTTCAAGAGAATGATGCCTGTTTGTGATGACGATTTCCACTGGGTACTCCTCTCCTTCAACGGCCTGCTCTGCTTGCGATAGGTGAAGTTGCACCCACGAGATTGGAGGGACAACGCGGACGACAGGACGATTTCGTTGTCTCGGATTACTGAGGTTGAGACAGGGATCCCAGTGCTCCAGTGCCGAATCGTACGCGTGCGTTTCCAAGCGACGGTACAAGGCATAGTTTCCTGGATGGGCGACAGGAATTCTCAGTGGAAGAATAGCGTCGTCACTGACTTGCCACTTTACAATAATCGCAGTCACCTCGTAAATCCCTGCCTCGGGAAATGAAATCTTTACCGCGACTTGCGCACTTTCGCCGCTGCTGATTGTTTGATATCTCTTCTTCATTTTCTGCAGCCTCTTGTTGACAGCAGCTTCCAAATTCATGTCTCGTGAAGAAGCGTATTGAATCATCTCACTTGCGTTTAATATCGTTCGTGTTGCGGCGACTCGGCAAATTTCCACAGAGAGTTCAGCAAGATGGATGGGAAGGCGCGAATAGGTGCGGAGAGAAACTTCCAGTGTTGAGGAATCGTCTCCCTTCCCACAAGACTCAAAAAACGGCTTCGAAAAAAATGCTGAAGCGCTGAATGCGCTCGCTTCTTCCTTTCTCGAAGCTTCGTCTGTCACACAAAAAGTTTCTTCTGATAATGGAACGTGGCCATCCTTAGCGAGCCGACCAAGCTCGGTTTGGATAACACGATGAGCGGCTGAGTCCACACAACGATTTCCCAGCAAGGATAGCATGGACCGCACCAGATTGACCTCAACGTGCTGCATGTATGTGGAGTCCTGGAGAGTTGTATCTTGGTCGCCTTGATCGCTTTTCAACTTGCGTTGGATTATTTTCCGGCATGCTTGAATCATTAACTTGTGAAGCGCACATAATATTGTGTCTGACATCAATGTTCCATTGGATTCACTGCTTTGAAGAACGTGACGTACTTTTTCGTAGCAAGCAACATAGTCTTCGATCGTGAGAAAGTGGAGAGCAACACCATAAAGGACTCGCAGCATAGCGCGAGGAACTCCTGCCGCAGCTATGTAACCTTTCCCAACTTGCAGCAAGCCGAATGACGTGTTTGAAGTGAACGATAAATGGGTCAGTCGAGCCAAGGTCGCTCGCAAATACGCCGACGATCGACATTCCGTGCCAATATGATTGAGGGGCGCGAGCGTTGTTGCTTGCGAGCCAGCGAATCCAGCACCGAGGCTGCGAGTACTTTGCTGCACCAGATCCCACCAGCGACTTGCAGTTTGAAGATGTATGCCAGGGTTGATAGACAGTTGTTGCCGCTTGGGAACGATACGATGAGACTCTAGGACAAATTGAATTTTTTTTGCTAACATTTCGTACCACTCTGCCAAGTAAATTTGATGCATGAGTTGAAGCAGGTGCACGCCAGTGGGATCTAAAGAGCCTAAAAACAAGCTTGAGTACGGCTGTAGGACACCTTGCGTAAGATGCTTCAAAAATGTTGAGACGGTTACTTCAAGCATTTCGAGTATTAAGTCGTGCTTTGGTGATGATGCTGCCGCAAGCTGATTGAAATTTGATGCAACCATCGTCCACATGATTAATGTGGCCGATACTCTCTCAGCAATCCCAGCTGGCGAACCTGGGGCTGAAATATACTGCTGGAGGATATCGTATCCTTTCTCAAGATTGTACTTCATCAGTTTGTGATCTTGCAGGACGAGGCAGTGCCAGCCAGCTTTGAATCGCAATCTCGCTTGGAGAAGTGCAGCGTTGGGAGCTTTGTGTGCGTCCCCTTTCATTCGCTTGATTTTGGCAATTTCATCTCGGTGGTATTTCACACAATGATCTGCAATCATCCTCTGCAAACGACTAACACTGTATTCATCAACCCCATCGCGGTAGATCACAGCCAACGATTTCGAGTCGAGTCCTAGTTTGCTGCGCAGTCCCGACTGTGCCTCTTCCGAGGACGAATAAAATCCTCCAGGTGGTGCATCCGAACTCGAAAGCTTCGTAATGAGAACCAGCATAACACGGGTGCTGATACTGTTTCTGACTTGGGAACGCACAGAATCGACAAGTTGTGCAACGTGTTGCTCAAACTGGTGTCTTTCGTTAATCTTCACACTGTCCCAGTCAATCAACAAGGCAACGCAGCCGAAAATATTTTGCAGATGCTTCTTGCACCAGTTGCGTTTAAAAACAGCAGCGACTTTGTGTCCTTCGTACGTTGAGTGTGGTGGGGTTTTCGGAAGCATTTCACTGGCCGAAGCAAATTGGTCCACACGAAACCGTGACTGGGTTGTTTGACATTGTCGAATACCGTCTGCAACAAGTTGTCGCATTGGTGATGACCCTCCAACAATTGCGACATTTGGAATTGGGCTCTCGTCCAGGTAAGCATTGAAAGAATCATCCTCAAAGAGTGCGCCAAGGAAGTTCATTATCACTACTGTGAGCAAAAAGAAAAAGCACCAATGGCAAGAGCTCAAAAAGATGGACAATGCCATTTTTGCTTTGTCGGGAGTTCGTTAGCAAGTGGTGTAATTGCTCGCCTTGAAAGGTTCAACTAACTCGAATAGTCCATTGTAACCACACTGTTGAAGTTTCTCTGTCTTCTTGACTTGCTCTATTTTCCTACTTCGTCCCCAACGTTGCTTCACCAGCAAGCACGAACCGTCACTTGACTTCTTACGGTACTCGCCACGGTTTCGGATTGTCAAATATTCAGTTACGTTGTTTGGACACGGTGCATCTTGGGTTCCCACGCGACATCTCTTCACGGGAAGCACAACCTCTAGGGGAATACTATCAATGGGATGGGTTGTATGTTTAGCCCATATGTTTGTTTGAATAAAGCCTTTTTCGTTGAAAATGCCAAGGTGCATGTGAGCAAATGGCTTGTCTTCACGGAAACAGTGCTCTGGGTCAACATCGGCAGCTCGACGCAGCTGAAATGAGTACATCAAGCGACCACGAGAGCGAAAACGTTTCGGATCTGGATTGAATAAAGAAGTCGAAGTCGTCATCTGCATTTGTCATTGCACCAGCACGAGAAGAGCCTATCAAACCACCTTCGTCGAGCCACCACGGAAGGTTGTCAAACTTCTCACGAAGCATGTCACCAAAAACTTGAAGAAATTCGTAGTTTGAACTGCTCTCCTTTTCGTTCGGTGGAGAATCGCATGACAGTTGCACTCTGTGAGAAAGATTTATCATTGAGTCTTGTCGATTAAGGAGTGTGATGGTTGGGAGGGGAAGCAATGACTGGACAAAGCCTCTTGATGCAAGAGGCAAGGCTCGTGTCGTCGCAGGAGGAGAAACTCGCATTACATTCGGTGATGGTGACATGAGTGTTGGTTCCGGGGCTAGATCGTGGTGGATTCGCATGGGAACTGCCCTCATAAAACGTCGTCCAAACAAAATGCCGACGATAAATATTATTCCTAGCAGCAGCAGTGATAGGGCTGCAGATCGTTGTCGCCTTTTCATTTCTCCTTCACGTGAAGAAAAAAAAAAAAAA
>CYKH01001743.1:52676-93783 GCA_001460835.1 Bodo saltans
GGCGACACGAAAATGAACGTATCTGGCGGTAATGTTTGCCAAACGGCTTTGGGCACGAAAATGAACATATCTGGCGGTAATGTTTGCCAAACGGCTTTGGGCGACACGAAAATGAACGTGTCTGGCGGTAATGTTTGCCAAACGGCTTTGGGCGACACGAAAATGAACGTATCTGGACTTTGCTGTGCTTTTTTTAAAAAAAAAAAAACTGATATGAAACTGGATTATTGTCTCTGTGGCTTTTGCGCTTGCTTAAGGTCTATTATGCGAAGAATTTTAGGTGCTTGTCGTGCAAAGTGTTGTGCTAGTGCTAACGTGCTGCCATTAACCCTTCTTGTAAATGACCGCGGGTTTGAAGTGACGCCAACATTATTAATGAAGCGATTTAGAGGTCGTGGCGGACGAGGACGTGGCCGAGGTCGCGGTGGCCGTGAAGCTCAAGAAGGTGATTGGTTGTGTGGGTGTGGAGAAACAAATTACCGCTCGAAAAGAGAGTGCTTTAAGTGTGGCGCACCTGCTCCACCGTTACCTCCCGGAGTGCGGCGACCATCACTTCCTGGAGAAGACCCCAATGACTGGGCATGTCCATGTGGACAGATGAATTTTCGTGGAAGTGTTGTTTGCTACAAGTGCAAGCAGCAAAAGCCGGTTACGCCGGCAGCACCAGGACAAGAGATTACGATGTGGAAGTGTGGAAAATGTTCCAACATCAACCGAAGCAACCGCAAGTTCTGTTTCAAATGTTTCTCGCCGTCACCTGTTGCTGGTGAAGGAGTTGGTCCCGTGTATTTTTTGCTTGCCATTTTTCCTAAGTTTGTCTCTTGCGACGTGAGTGCTTAGCATGTGTTCTTTGGTTGTAATGTCTAGAAGATGAATCGCACGCGAATGATTGAAGAAGTGGATGATCGCAGCACACAGTACTTGAATTTTCTCAAGCGATCGTTTCGTGACATTGAGAAGATTCCGTGGTGTGGAGACTTTGAAAGTTGTTCCCGTGATCCACGCTTCAATTCACCTGGTGGTGAGCCTCAGTTTCAATCAATGTATCACTCAAATTTTTTGCGAGCCGTCCGTAAAATTCGCTCTACCAGCGATGAAGATTCTAAGGATCGAAGTTTGCACAACAAACGAATCATCGATGTCAAATCTTTTGGCCCATCCATTGACGGATGTTTTGGCGAATCGCTTGGTTTTGCAGTTCTCTTTCGAGGAAGTGATGGAAATATTTCTTGCTTTTTGCAGCGGTTGGATCAATCACAAGAGGTGCGTGAGTTCAATGACGTGGGCGCCGCAATTGCTTTGAACACGAGTGATCGTTCTCAAGGTCTCCATGGGTTATTTCGACGCTCAACATCTCATACAGTGTCACTTGGTCAGGCATTCTCTACATCGACGCGAGTCGTGCTGAAATACGTTGGTGGCAGCATATTATTTGCCGTTGCGCTCAGTGGAACCAATGGGCGCATTGACTTTCTTGATCTTCTCTCTGAGAACCCAACTTTTGAACGAGTTCGAATGAACGACGGCTGGAGCGATATTGTTAGCGCTCGTGCAACAGTTTTTGGTCCCAACATTGTTCTTTCGTGCCTCGGAAAACGGAGTCACTTCATGGTGAAATTTGAGCGAATTGGTCACACCCCTCGTTCCGCTGATGTTGCTACGCCACAATCAGCATTCATCGTGAATGTCACGAAGCCATCTTTTGTCAATCAATCAAACGAATTACCGTGCCACATTGCCATCTCTCCAACCGTTGCGCTTGTGTTCCCCACAACAAAACAAGACAAGAAGTGGGCACTTCTCCGTGTCGACAGTGAAAACGAAGGAAAAACCGAGCAATTTAGGAACGTCGACCTCAAAGCAAAAGTTACCTTCGTTGGCCGTTTCCATTCATCGACGTCAGAATTTCCAATTATTCTTGTTGGAACTGATGACGGCAATATCGCTGTTCTCCCTTTCCCATTGCCCGTTGACAATGCACCTTGGGAGATTCGTTTCTTGAGTGTTTTTGACGGGAGTGATGTGACTCACCGTTCCATCGTGCGCGTAAAACAAACATCACTTCAAACAATGTTCGTTGTCATGTCACGGACAAGTGCTGCATTAGTCAGCGTTGACGACATCCAACAATCTGCGACTGCAGTTTTATCGAAGAAGGTCAGTACGACTGTCTCCAATTTTGGAGTGCAACATGTCCACTTACCTCGTCAAGTTAGTGCAAATCCGAACTTCATTTTGCTGTCTGCTGATGGGAATGGAGCTGGCGTTAACATGCACACATTTTTGCAACTCCCGACTCTAGGTGGTGCTGCACCGATTGCACACCTTGGACAGTCTCCAACAGCCAGCACTCGTGACCTCGGCCTTCCACCGTCTGCAGCCGCCAATGCAGCGAAAACTAGCCCACAACTGCCTCCCCAACCAGCACCGAAACCCAGTTCAGCCCCTGGGTTCTTCAGCAAGTTAAAAGCGAAGATCACTTCAAAATTTTCGAAATCAAGTGTTGTTCCTGCCGATCAGTTTGCTGTTCGAGTTGCGGCGGAACCACTAACTGTCCTTTGCGATGGTTTCTGCAGAAAGTCACTGACAAGTGTCAGCGAGCAACACCGCATTGTGCCTCTCGATTCACGTGTGCATGGCTTTCTAGTGTGGTTGCGTCTGCATAATCAAGAAGATGACCTCTTGTTTCTCAGCGACCATGTAGTTTCTCATGGCCTTTCTGTTCTTCGCCCAGAAGAACTATGAAAGGGTACCTTAAATTGTTGCCATGAACTGCCTTTTTTTTTGGCCTTTGTGCGGAAATCTGTTGAGTCACTATTTGAATGACTTTCTTCCTTTTTTTTTTGTCAGAAACAAAGCACTCACAAGAATGACACGAAATGCCTCAACGCTTTCGCTCAAAGACTCTGACACCCATGTGATGGGAGAGATCAATCAGTTTCTTGAGACAGTGCTTTCATCAGCACAACTTTATGATATGGAGCTGCAAAAGCATTGCATCAAATTTCAAGTAGAGCACGCATCATCGAAAGCGGCGTTCCAGCGCCGAAGCCGCAGCCCTTTCAATAACAGTTCGACGAGTGGCGACGAAAATGCACCACCAAAGGAGCACGATGAAGATGATCTCCCGCTACTGTCTCCTGAAATGGATCATTTGCAACAGACATTAAAGCGAATGCTTGATCTCAGTGCAACGGTTGCTGCTCACGTGCTGAGGACAACTACGCAACTCAATGGTTCCGGCTCTCAAAGTCCACTTGGTGGTTCATTTACTTCTGCTCGGCAGGCTTCCCCATCACCTCCTTCACCAAGTGATTCCCCTTCATTCGCCTCACCTGAGTCGGCAGGGATGGCCTCATTCCGTGCTAGCAGTGTTGATGATATTTCAATGGATGAGGCGTGGATGGAATGTGGAGCTCATCTCATGCACTGCTGTGTGGAGATTATGGGGCTTGTGTTGATTGTTCACGAGGGGCTTCGCTCAGAACTCCAGTTGCATCTCATCAACAATTTGAGTGCTTTGAGGTACATCCACGATGCATTGTCAATCTCAAAGGAGCATGAGACTTCATACTACGCTTCTGGCTTTCGAACCAATGTGATGAAACTCGTGGCAAATGTTTCATTCGAAAATGAATCCACGAGTGAATCGATTTGCAGGTACAGAGGCGACGAGACGTCAGCTTCCCTCCTGAGTTTTATTCTCTGCTCAACCAAGATCGATGATGACAATCCGCATTTGGTTGAGTGGGCAGAGTTTGCTATTCGCAACCTGATGTCAAGCAGTGAATTTGGGCGAGAGGAAATGATGAAAATGCGGGCAGTCTCCGTTGACGAAGGAACCCGGAATTTGATGAAGCATTCAAAAGTGGAGCACGTCCTCGATGTGGAAACAGGCAAGGTAGTCACGAAGAAGGTGAGCTAGTATTTATATATATCAGTCAACCAATTGTGTATGATTGACAATTTGGTCATGCAATTATCACGCGCCTTCCCCACTTTTGCTTGTGAGGTGCATAAAGTGGTGATCTGGTTTAGACCTCATTTATGTTTTGCACAACATGACACTCCTTCTTGAGAATTACCAGTAGGGTTAAAAAATGAGCAACGTACGACGATTGCTGACGAAATCAACATCGGCACCACCAACAACTACAAGGCCTAGACTACAACTTCCAAATCACGGAAGCACTGAAGAGCAACTTCTTGCAATCCAACAACAGCACGAAAGGACTCAGCAGCACGATGACAAGCTGAAGCAATTTAATTCGCGGGTGAAGGCACAAAAAGTAGAGAGCAAGAATGAGCGACACAAGAGTCAGTGGCTAAACGAGCGCAATATCTTATTCGAGGAGCGCGAGAAGGCACAATGTGAAGTTGATGGCATGTGGATGGAGTTGGATCGCCTATTTCCAATTTCTGCTTCCACCTCAGGCGAACTCGACGACAAAAGCGACGTTCCGATCAGGGTTGCCGTGAAGACATTGCGGATGGAATACCAGAATGATCGAAGCGCAACGATGGACACCTCGCGTGCGGTACTCACAAGCGTTCTTGGTCTTCGAGCAAGGATGACAACGCATGATGCCCTGAAACATGCCCACGTTGAGCAGCAACTATCCGCCAAAGCACAAAAAGAAGTTCAAAAGCAGCAAACAGATCTCCAAGAGTCATTGGTCCACCTAAAGAAGTGTCTTGAAGAGGAGCGCAGCGATCTTGCGCAGTTAATTCAACAAGAAGTTGGGTCGAGTACAACTGTGGCGCGCGATGGGATGGAGAAAATGCTGAGCCAGCTGAAGCCGATCATTGCAGTTGGTGACAGTGAACTTTTTGAAGGTGATTTGTTTGATGGGTCTGCGGCAACTGGGAGTACACGCAACTTGGATGATTGTGAGGTACAAGCTGAGGCTAGCATTGAAGAGATTCGCAACAGGTGCCCTCATGCTACTAGTGATGCTCTGGGACTATTTCGCGGGTCCATCTCATCGCTCATCGAGCAGGCCAAAGACAAGATGCGCAACTCAGAGTTGACGATGTCGACGAGATCGTTGTCAAGTGCTGCTTCGTCCTACATTGAGGACGAAGATTCACGGCTTCGGATTGAGATGCTAATTCGCTCATACGATCCTGCTCGTAACCGGTCAATGTTTGGCAAGACACGTGAGGAGTTATTCGAACGCTTGGTTCATGATTTACCAGATGTGTTTCCAAATGTGAAGGCGGCTCGTGAGACGGTTGTGAAGCTCGAGCGTGACCGTGCTCATCGTCGTGAACAGAGATTGTTGATTGGCCAGCTTCGGGAAAATGTCACTCGACTTATTCGATGCCTTGAAGAAGTTGCCACTGCAGAAGAAGGTATTTTCATTATGGATGCAGAGTTCAGCAAACAACAACGCTTCGACGAAGCCGCAAAAGCCACGCGGCACAAGGAGCTGGAGGCAATGCGTATTCTCCACGATGAGCGGATGGCTTTGAAGGATGCGGCCGACGCTCAAGAACGTGAAGCTGTCAAAGCACTCGAAGATGCAAAGAAGGAGAAACTTCAGGCAGAATATGATGCGAGGGTCGCTGAGCTGGCGCGCCATCATCAAGAGAAGGTGGAGGCGGAGCAGCGCCAGCGCGAAGCAAACGATGCAATTCAAGCGCTTGCCAACGAAGAAAAAGCAGCGACTGCACTTCACAATCAGCAGAGGGTTGAGGCCCGACGCCAAGCCAGTGCCGCTCGTATGGATGACCTCCGACTTCAAAAGCTTCTCGCGGATGAGGAAGTAGCACGCAAGAAAGCTGCTTTCGATGCTTTCTTCGCTTCTGTGGAAGCATCCACGGGTGTTGCACGCGACCGGGATCGCGCAATGCAAGCAACTGTAGCCAGTGGCCAAGAAGCTCGGTCTGGTTATGTTGGAGCGCTTGAGGCTGCGACACTCAAACCAACCGGTTTTATGACCGAGCGATTGCTGAAAGACCCACGGTTCAAAATTCATCAAGCTCTCGTTGCTGCAAACCTGCACCACACAGCCTATGCCCGGCACGTTATCGGGTCCTCGGACTTCCACAGGGTAGCAGCGTCTATGATACCAAGCGCGCAGAATACTCTTGCTCACAGGTAAACCAGTATAGGACGCGACATTTTTCGCCGAACAAATGTTTTTTTTCGAAAAAGTGGTCAATTTTTTTTTTTTGACATGGTCCCGATACCGGAACGCTCAGGAGAAGCCAAAAACAGGGGTTTCAGACTGTGACCTTATGCTCTAGCCGAGGCCAACCAAGTACCCCTTTGCTGCTACCCTTCCAGGGGGTTCAGCCCCACACCATAGTCCAAATACAGCTCACAACGGGATTTCTAACGTACTCTACTTCCTCCGAGAGGCCCTCGACGGACATGACCCGCTGGTGTTGGTACGATGTGAGGTGACTAAATCCGATCAAATCCAATAAGTTTCACCATGATGTTGTCGTTTCTTCATGTTTTCTCCCCAACCAAAACCAACACCCTCCCCAGCAGCCCCCAAAAAGAATTCTTTTTTTTCTCATTTCGACACCATTTTTTTTGGTTGAGCCTCGGGTCCTCAAGAATTCTCGATGCGCGGATTTGAAAGATGAAGCAAAAATGAGCTAATTGAGGGGATTTTTAGGTGGTGCATCGAAAGTAGCGAGGGGTCGGTATTTGTTCGGAGTGGGAGTGTCGCGTCCTTTAGAGCAGACAGTTATTTTTTTGCTTCGAACATACTTTTCCTTCTTGTGTTCATTGTTTGTTTCTTTTTGTCGATGATTTCTTGCCTCGTTACTTGACAACAGAAGAAGGGAATACAAAGACTGCCCATGTCCTGCTCATCAGCCCCACTCCTGACAGTGGGTGACGTGGAGCGCACCGCAATCGCAATGTATTGCAACGGAGAGAAGACGCCGTCAGACTTGCAACGATTTAACTACTTGGCATCTGAGGCTGGGCTTCATGTGACTCAGCAAGTCATTGCAACGAGTGAAGTTCCTGTTGCCATTTTCATGTGCTGCCAGTCATTAAAGGTGTACCTAAAAACGGTTTCACCCCTTCCATCATCAACGTCACCTTCACCGTTGTCGACAGATGTGAATCCTCACGGGGAGGGCGCCACGCACGACCCATTCATGTCCCGGCTCCGCAGCATCAAAGCATTTCTTGAGGAAGCTATTGTCTGCAGGTACCGGGAACAGAACGCACAAGGGGGAGGTCCAGCGACGAATACCATGTTTTATATCCGAGGACTGCTCGACTGCTTTGCACTTGTTGTTCGTGCAGGGCTGCTTGAGATCACAGAGTTTTCTAACGTTGCCATTGATATCTTACGGAGCTTCGAAATGGCGAAGCAGAGTTCGTTCGGTGCTCATGACGGAGAAGTGGGACCTCTGTCGCCTGTGAGCCCAGACAAGCTTGCATTGATGCTCTTAGATACTCTGGTTCAGACCATTGGGATAGTCAACGAGAAACAACCGTTGTCCGAACATCGACGCATCCACGCGCATTTCAAAGACAAGTGCCTTGACGATATCTTTGATGTGACTGTGTCGTGCCTGTTTGCACTGCATCTTGAAATTCAAGGAGGCAGCCGGCAACCGCTATTCGCTCAAGATCCGGGATTGGTCGAAGCCACAGTGAGTTTGGCTCGCTCGGTGCTCTGTTTCGACTTCATTGGTCTCCTTGACATGAATGGAAGTGATGTCAGCGAAGAGCCGTCGTCAATGAATTTTCCCGCAAGCTGGCGACGTGTTTGCCTTGATCCACAGTTTTTTCCATTTGTTTGGGACCTATTCACGGGACTCGGTGACAATGCTTCTGTAGGGGTCCGAGAGGCGCTGCTTCGCTGCATCAATTGCCTGTGCTGCATTCGGCGATCGTTTTTTCAGAACGACGAGGAGCGACGACGGTGGCTGGGCCTCGTGCTTCAAGGGACTCTGCACGTGATGAGCAAGACGTCCTCGTGGCTGCAGGAGCCCCGGCTCTGCGCAGAATTCTGCCGACTCCTTTGCAGAATAAAGCCCAACTTTCAACTCAACGAACTGCTCGAGGACCCAAACTACGAACGTTGGCTAACTATGGTGACGGATTTTACGTGCAGCGCGTTCTTAAATTGGCCCTACACCGCATCGTCTCTTGGCTACCTATGCTTGTTCTGGTCACGGCTTGTGGGGTCGCAGCAGTATGCCAAGAAGGAGAAGATGACGCACTTTGAGGAGGTTGTCCCCCGTGTTGTTGGGGCGTTTGTGAACTCTCGCATGGATATGGCGGGTGCATTTTTCCCTTCCCCTTCTTCAATGTCAGGCAGCAGCAGCCCTCGAAACTCCCCGAGGCACCAAAATCAACAGCACCTGGCCAATGTTCAACAGCAACAGCAAGGAGAGTTCGGGCAAGATAATCCTCTCAGTGACGCCACTGGTGATTTTGTTTCACAGATGGATTGGATGGCCAATTTGCTACGTGTGTGTCTCCATCAAGTGGTCGGGGACATTGCGAAGTTATTCCGAGACAATGCGAATCATTACTCTGCAGCCATCTCGCAGCGGCGCCCTCCCAGTGGGGTGGTGGAGGAGCGGCTTGCGTGGTTGGCATTCCTTTTTGGCTCGTTGATGAAGGTGTCATCTTCGTCGGAGGATGACTTCGATGCCGATGCGTCAATCATCAGTAGTATGTTTCAGCTGATGGAGTTGATGATGCAACGATACTCGATCCGGTCGGCCCCATCTTCCTCACATCCACAGATGTGGATTGTTGGCAGCGGGTCGGCAACGGAGCATCTTGAGCTAGCAACGCTGCACTTCCTTCACCACTTCCGAAACATGTATGTGGGGGAGACAACCAGCCAAGCAAACAAAACGCTTTCACGGCTGCAAGAGCGACTTGGATTTGAGACCATGAAAACTAGTGATATGCAGGGTCGGCTGCTGGAGTTTATGCTGTCGAAGATTGTGTCGAACCTGCAAGCTTGGAGTGTTGACATGTCTCCTGCACAAGCTGGAGGTGGTGATGGTCTTGGCGGCGAGGATGGTGAGGGGGGAAGCCGATCCAATGTTCTGGGTGAAACGCTACGTTTGCTGCGTGATCTGTCGTGTGGCTTTGTCTCTGGCCGGCAACTTCTGGATCTGCCTACCGTGAGGAGATTGTTATCTGCTCAGGGGGCTCACGAATTCAGTTTCCAACGCCACGCACGGTTGTATCGGCTACGAGTTCGCTACCGCCACACAACAACGACTTTGTTGTTCCTTGAAAGCGGTATCAGCCAGCGACAACTTTCCCTGTATTTATCGCCTTTTGTGGGCGTGCTGGACGAACTACGGCGTCGGTACGATGAGGCCGCGGCGATGTCGTCCGGCAATGCAATGCAAGGAATGTCCATGTTTCTTCAAGACGCAGCGATCCAAGACGCTGTGGTGGGGGCCTTGTGCGACTTGCGTGGTGCGGCAACCGCATGCATTGGCAGGCGCAATTTCCACATGTATTTTGAGGCCATGTTTCCGAAGCACTTTGAGACGATATTGGCGATTGCGACTACCGCATCGAACGAAACGATGATCGTCCAACTCCTTCGTTTTGCGTTCGAAGTTTGCCACAACCGATGCCAGCGAATTCACTTTGATCCTCACAGCGCTGGAGGCTTCCAATTGTTCTTTTTCGCCGCAGATGTTGTGCAGACAGTAGGCACACGTATTTTAGACTGGGTTGTGAACTCCATCTTCGGCGGCGGCCAAGTGGACCTTGCGGAGGCCTCGCAATCGCTGACTGCACTCTTAGAGAAGAGCGCAGTGCGGCTGGACGGAATGTCCACTTCCGCCAATCCTTGTTCATTGTTTTCGGTGAGAGACCGGTACGATTGGCTTGTTAAGGTAAGTCAACTACTCCTTGCAGTGGCAAATTGTGCTCTCTCAGGTGCCTACTGCAACTTTGGTGTCCTAGCCATGTACCACGATACAAAACTATCGTCGCTCTTGGCAACGGTGTGGCAGCTTCTGCTTTTGCTGCCGCTGGAGTTGTTGGTGGGGGCACCGAAGCTCGCCAACGTGCACTTCGCTCTCGTTGCTGAAATCTTCACGCTTCATGTTGGCTTCTTGCAAGCTCATTGCCGAGTTCACGACGTATTGCGCGTGCTTGGTGTTCTTGAGGGCGGCTTGCAGGCCACCGCGCTATCCTCGACGGCGTCGACGTCTGCCTACGCGGCGATTGGTTCCCTTGCGAGGCACATTGTGGAGGGGCGATGGGCGTCGCGCCAAGATGACCTCATCAACGCATCGTCGATGTCGCCGTCAAGGCATGGAATCAACAACAACAGCGGTGCCAACAACTTACCATTATTTGCCGTGACGCACCCGACTCCTCTTGAGGGGATGTTGCTGCAGGAAGATTCGCAGCTGTTGGTGCGGTGGACGCTACTCACTTTCAAGAATCTCCTCATCGACGACGGAACATCATTGTTTCGGTATGCGGAGGCACTACTGCCATTGACGTGGTATCTACGGCTCACCGCGGCGACGGTTGGTTCCATTGATGGCAGCGGCTTTCCTTACGGGCTTGCGACTCTCCTGTCTCGGGGAAGTCAGCGACCCACTGAAACGTGCAAGGAGTGGGTGGTGTTGCTGAACAAGTTATTTGACGGAATAGTCGAAGAGAACCTTGAGCGGAAATCTCGCGACAAGTTTTTGCAGCAGCTAACTGTGCTGAAAAACTCCTCCAAGAACATGAATTGATGAAAGGAGGGGGTAGGGACACGCGGTTCAGCGCCGTTGTTGGGGCGTTGAGTGTGTCATCATTATTGTAGTTGCGACCAACCACACACATACAAATATCCAAACCCAAAGTTCAAAGAGGGTATCTCAGTCTGCATATTCCTGTCGTTCTTTCATCAATCATCTTCTTGCTTGCTCCCGACAAAGAAAGCCTGGCCAAAAACAGCCCGAGGCACACAACTCGTTCACACAGGAAAATCAGCGTAAGTCACCATCTCAGCTCCCTTCTTTGTGTCACACGCACACACGAGTGAAGCGCATTTTTGGTTACCGCGCGATTGAGGATAGTCACAACACACAATATTTGATTCATATGTTCGATAAGTTGAAGACCATTGTTGGGCGCTCCGGCGCGCAGCAGGGATCCAACATGCTGCAAAACGCTATGATGCAAAAAGGAGGCGGCGGCATGATCGTCCCAGGCGGAGCAACTGGGTCCAGTGGTATGCCGGCGTCGCTGCAGCAATTTATGAACCACGCGGTGCAACTCGGAGGAAAACTTTTTGAAGAAAAGGAGTGGCAGTGCCCTTGTGGCCATAAGTTCAAGGCAGGCGGGGAGTGGGTTGCATGTGCACCGATTCACTGTGAGGCTCCTCGATGCCCGAATCCCAAGTACTATGTGGACGGCCCCGGCCGTGCGCTGCTTGAGGCAAGCCCCCAAGGCGTTCGCATGCAGGAGGTTGATCACTCAAAACAGTTAGGATCTGGCCAGTCATCAACGTCTGCTGGTGCGCCGAAGAACAGCATGGGCCGCCTGGGACGGAAATGAACGAACACACGGAGGAAAAACGCTCGTCGTCACAACAACAAACGTCAGTCACACACACAAAAAAACAAAAGCCTTGTGCTACATTTACCAAAAAACAGACAAACAAACAAACAGAAAGAAAACGAGAGGTGCCGTCACACGCAAGACAATCATGACTCTCGTGTGAGGGGCGTGGAACAAGCGCGAAGGCGCAATGAGAATCAAACAATCCGAAGAGGTGGATCATGTCGTCCACCCACGCGTGCGGTTTTGTATTTTGTTGTTCTCCATTTGCTCATGTGTGGTTGTCATGTTCTATCACAAAAAAACAGTCACTTTTTTTTTTTCCCCGCGAAGAACTATCTTGTCCCGTTTTGAACCGAAAATCCATTACTTCACTCATTCGTCTGTTGATAGAATCAAAGATGGTTCGTAACGCTATCCTCCTGTTGTCAATCATGGCGTTGCTTGCTGTAGCTGCGCCAGCGTCGGTGCCGTTCGGATTGGGCGGTACAAACACAGTGCAGGATATTACGTCCTTCAAAGACTTGAAGCAAATCTTAGTGTCAGACAACGAGGTGTACTTGCTGCTTGTGGGAGACTCCTTAGACCTCAACTCTGTGAGATTGCGACTCTTAGCGGATGAGGTGGCGGCTGAGCTTCACGGATTCGTGACGGTAGCTTTCTTAGATGTGCGCGTACCGGACGTGGATTTCATTCTCAGCTCGTGGAATGTTCAGGCAATTCCTTCGTGGAAGCTCATCCCTGCTGCTCGCACCACCAGGCCAAACGGCCTCGGTGGACTCAAGACGCCTGTGGACTACAAGGAGACGTCGATGACGGTTGAATCTTTGAAGCGGTTTGCACTGCAAGGGATCCCCCAACACAAGGGTCTCGTGGACCGGATTGACAAGGACATGGACCTGGCTACGCTGCACAGCGCTGTTGCCAAAGCCGGCGTCAACGTTACGTTACTGATTACTGATAAGGACAAAGCACCGTCTGTGCTCTATCGCCGCCTTGCGCATAAATTTGTGCAGCGGATGGTGTTTGTTGATGTGGTTGCGCCACAGT
Organism: Bodo saltans; assembly: GCA_001460835.1. Taxonomy (NCBI): domain Eukaryota; phylum Euglenozoa; class Kinetoplastea; order Eubodonida; family Bodonidae; genus Bodo; species Bodo saltans. Next base: position 65,251 of record CYKH01001743.1, read on the forward strand.
GTCCAAAGCTTGCTCGAGCCCTAACAGGTGGGACCAAGAGCCTCCCGGAGCTGCCAGTCATTGTGGTCTACAACACCGCCACGAAAGCGGTGACAACGTACACTGGCGGTGCGTTCAATGTCAACAAGCTAACGGAGTGGCTGAGTGGCTACGCGATCACCGATGTTGCCTACCAGCAAAAGCGTGCCCAAGAGAAAGAGGCTGCTATTCACAAACTTGCCACGGCGAAGGGGAAGAAAGAATGAGCAAAGAGAGGGGAAGGGGGAGAGAAAAATTTCAACGAAAATCTCACACTTTTTATTTGTGCGTCAACAACAACACCAACAAAGGGGGGAAAAAATTGACAGATGATAATTACGATGTGCTCAGCTGATATGATCGTCGGATTTCCAACATAGGACACACATTACAACAAATACTCTTCTTCAAATGATGAGGAAATTCGGGGTGCTCCATGCTAGGAGTAGCAAACTACCGCCGACTGCTGACCTTTCCATCGCCCCACTCACCGTCACTGCCGCTGTTGCTTCCGCATCAGGACCTTCTGCTGCTTTGGTCTCTCCTCCATCTTCATCGTCCGTTGCAAGCTTTCCTCGACGCTTTACACCGCCTCCACAGAGAAGTGCGTCGCAGCGCCACCCGTATGCGGTGGATACAGCACGACAACAATCAGCTGAGGCGATTGCTGCTGCAGCACAACGAGCGACGTCCAAGCGAATCATTCATCAAGGGTTTCAGATTTGGTTGAAAAAAACAAGAAGTTTCTTGACGCTCACACTCGGTGATGCGAAGTACGAATCTGCTGAAGTACAGGAGGAATTGAAGCGAACACAAAACATTTCTGTGTCCAAGGCGATGGGATTTGGGTTCACGGGCTGGAACGAATATCGAAATGTTCCCGCCGTGGATCGACCAGATAAGAAGAACGGTGCCAAATCAAGAAGATAGTGAATGGGCTGGGCGAAACCTTTTCTTTTCCCCGTAATAACTGTGACGTGCTACACTGTAGTGCTTTTGGATTTCACCATGTTTCTCTTTTTGTTTTTGCTCGTCAAAAGAGTTACAAAATTTGATTAACAACCAGAGAAAAGAGAGTCGGAGAAGGTCACAGCCAAAAAAAAAAGAAAAAGGTGGAAGAACATCTTTCTACTTTTACTTTGCCCCCCTGTGTTCTCTCTGCAAAAGACGACGATAACCTTCGCAACAAGGAAAAGAATCAAATAGTTCTTTTTCGTTGGGCTCAATTCTCGTTGCGTCGTAAAGAAAGGATATTTTGAAGGCAACGAAGTTTTGTGTTTTTGTGTAGCGCCGTCGTTACCATTATTTTGCATTTGCGGTCCTCTCTTCCAAAAAAAACACACAACACACAGCGCAGCAGTTGCAGTGAAGACCTACCTACGGAACACTGCCAACCTTCCGTCATTGATCAGAGTTAGCGAACCCAACTTGCAATTACACGCGACAACAAACCCTTTGAACAAGAAAGAAAAAGAGAAGAAGCCCATACCACAAGTCGTCATTCTTCCACCGAAAACAAACACCAACAACGAAGTACTGCCCTTACACACTTACTTCACACATACACAAACACGATCGCACGAACAACGACAGACGAACTACAAAAATAAAAAAAAAGATGATTTCCAACGACGTTAGCGATTTCTCCTCTAGACAGGAGCAACCCCATCACTTAGCTTCCACCGGAGGCCTGACGTCTTCTTCTCTAGACAGCAGTGCACCCCAAGTGTTCGATCTTAACCATCAGTTCGGGGGGCTCACATTCAACGCCCAACAGCAACAGCAACCTCTTCTTAGCGGCGGCGCGTCCACCACCTCCCCTGGGAACTCTAGAAGTGGTCAGAATGGAGGCGACTCTATTTCTGAGAGTGCGATTCCTGGCGCCATCGGATCTCAGCGATCCCCTGAGGCCGCTTCCCTCTCACTCCGTGACGACCACCCCTTCCACCAACAAGGCAGCACGCGTGGGTACAGTAGCGGCTGGGGTGGTACAGGAGTCGTAGCACCGGGTAGTGCCATGACCGAAGATATTTCTCCATCAGTGCTGGCCCTGCAGCCGACACTTTCTCACGTGAATCTGGACGACGATCTCCAGTTAGACGGAGGTAGCGCGTCAGTTGGTGGGGGTGGTGCGTCGTCTGGTGGTGGTGCTCGACCAAAACAGCCAACGTCGTCCACCGGCACAATGCCACACGAGTGCGTGAATGTGTACGTTGCCAACCTCCCGCCAACAGCAGACGCGACGAAAATCCGTGAAGTGTTCGCCGCCATTGGAAAGGTGATGCACGTGAAGGTCCTTCTCGACATTGCCACTGGAGTCTCGCGAGGCATCGCGTTTGTGATGTTCGAAGACTTAGCCGTCGCCAAGAAGGCGTGCGTTCTGAAGAACAAAACCGTCGTCGACGGTGCTGTGTTACAAGTTCGCCTGGCGGAACGCAGTGCGCTGCACACTTCTTTAGATACCCACGTATGGTCCAATATCGTGTACATCCGCAACGTCCCTGGAGGCGTGTCCAAGGATTCCGTCAAGGAGTTCTGCGCACAGAGGTTTGGTGTCGTGACAGATGCGATCGCTCACCCCCAGTCGTGTGAGCTCGGAGGCCCATCCCCGTTCAACATGGTGTTCGTCACGTTTGAGAACATTGAAGACGCGGCTAGATGCGTTGAGGGCGTGGATGGAAAAGCACCCTTCCCGGTCCCCCCAGGTGCTCACCATCCCTTTACCATGGCGAAGATGATCAACGATATGAGCGGTGAGATGCGTAAGTCTATCTTACTGCGCAGACGAAGCACAACAGGTGCTGATGGCACGCCGGGAGTGTCGAACTCCCCTGCAACAACCTCACTCCATCACCACCAACAGCCGCCACCACCCCACCAGCATAACGGCGCCATGTATCAGCAGCAGCACCATCAACAGCATCAGCGATCAGGTGCCCCGCCACTTCCACCCCCGCCCCAATACGTATCACCAAATGTGGCGCAATACCTCCCACAGCAGCAACAGCCTCAACAGCACCACTACGTCCAGTTGTCTCCGCAAGGATATTCGCTGGTTCCCATGGTTGCGCCCCCAGGCAGCACTCCCAGCCCCGGCAGCGCGCACTTAACACCGATGCAACATTCTACGCAGCAAATCGTGTACCACCACGCCCCTCCAGCTGCCCACCACGGCAGTGTGCCGACACAGCAGCTCAGCAGCCCTCCCCAACAGCAGCAGTACTACACTGTATCTGCACATCATACCCCGATGAACAACGGTATGTCATCGGTAGGCAGCAGCCATGGCATCGTACAACAGCAACCCCAACAACATACCCCACAGCAATTTGTGCTCGACGCACCGTCCACCCAACAACCCCAATACGCCGCGTACTACCAACAAGGATCCAGTGGTCAGCCTCAGCAGATGCTGCCCACGAACTCACCTCATCAACAAGTTGTCTATGTGTCACTCCCGCCCCAGCAGCAACAACAACAGCAGCAGCAGCAGCAATACTACGTTCTGCCGCAACAACAACAACAGCAACGCCACTACTAGAATGCCAAGCAAGAAAGAGGAAGAAAGCGAAACAATTAAGAAAAAAAGTCCCATCATGCGAGAAAAGGATATTCCAAGAGTGAAGAAACGAAAAAAGAGAAATAAAAAATCTGGAATAGATTTTGACCCCTCTTGGCGCACACACAACACCCACTTACTTTGTTACTATGATGACACTACCACGTGTTTGTGTGTATGTGAGCGCGCGCTTTTTTTTATTTTTTTATTTGCCACACTACTTCCTTCACAAGAAACACCAATTCTTCTTCTCTTCTTTCTCCCCCCCTCTCTTGTGTAGTGTTGAGTGCATTGTCCAACGTTGTAATCCGCCAACACAAATCCCCACGACAAAAAAAAATGCAGATGAGCAGTAAAAAAAAGGAGAATTCTCAAACGATCAACCTTCGCACGCGCAAAAAAACAAAAACCAAATTAACGACGAGTTGGAGGGGTTGAATCTTCACGTTGCAAAGAGGAGGGGGGTTTGTATTTCGTTGTGACACGCTGGGCTGTGTCAGTCACGAAATTATGTCGTCCCGTCGTGTTGTGTTGTTGGTTCTCTCCTTTTGAGGTTCTTTTTCCTCCCCTCTCCTTCCTTCCTGCCCCTTCACGTTGTTTCAGTGGCTTCCCACCCACTCCAGCTGTAACGATAAGACGCATGCACACAAATTCAGAACCAAAAAAAAAAACACAAATCTTTCACCTAAGACTGATGAAGCACACCCCACCGTACCAAATCGGGGAGGGAAAGCAACTCTCGCGTTTCCCTTTATGGCCCCCGTCCGTGAGTGCTTTTCCGTGTGTCTGCGAGTGTGGATTTGCAACAACAACAACAAAAACAAGAAAGAAGGCGCAAAAGTGAAGAGCAACACAAAAAAAGTGAAAACAAAAACAAGAATGCAAAAGGTGAGGTGCCTGCAAACTGTGCGACCGGATGCGCTCCGCTCAACAATGTTGAATGCGTGTCTGACGCACGAACACGCATCACGCGGCACTCGCGGTCATTAGTACTAACTCTAACACTCAAACGACACGGTTTTCCACGGCGTTGTAAAAAAACACTTTTTTGTCAGTGCGTGGACTCCATGCACAAATATTTTTTTTTGAGAGACGTCGTAGGTGTGTGAAAGGGTTAATGTCATGCGTGGATGGTTTTTTTTTTTTCTCCTTGTTAGCTTCTTTTGAAATCCTGACGTTTGCTCTCAAAAGTCAAATGACACGTGATCTAGCTTTTTTAGTTCGCTTTTCCGTCGTTTCACGCCCCTCCCCCTTTCCACAAGTGTGTCGGTGAGGTGGGGGGAGGCGATAAGAAAAGAGAGTGGGGTAGGATACAGAGAGTAAACCCGTGGACAGGGGGATACCTGGAGAACGCGTTGTTTTGGTGTGTGTTTGTCTAGTAGAAAGTAAGAATAGCACACCGAAATGTTGTAGTAACTCTCCGACGCAAAATCAAAAACACAGCAACGTGAACACAGTAGAACCATTACAGAAAGCAAAGCACACAGGACGTGCAAAAGCAAAGAGACAAAGAAACAAACACAATCATAAAGCACAACCACAAAAAACAACAACAACAACAAAAAAAAAAACAAAAAAAAAACAAGCAAACAACAACAATACAGAACGTCAAGATAGCTACCCCTCTCACTTTACCAAAGAACAGAACGGAAAAGAAAATGAAAGCCTAGCCACTGAAGAAGAAACGTTTGCGTGATGAAAGGGGGAAAATACCGCCAGATACAAATCAAGCACTCAGCGTTGATTGATAGAGTTATTTCTTACTTTTTTTTTCTTTTCTTTCTTCTCTCTCTTTCCCCACAACAAGGCGATTTTTCCAGCTGCCTCCTGCGATTTCCCCCCAATTTACTACTACACACACTCAACAAAGCAAAAAAAAAAAACCCTTTCGTTGTTGACACTTTGTTGTGAACCGTCTTTTTCAGGAATTTTTCCTTTTTCACGTCTATTTCTCTGAAAAACAAATTTAGAGAAATGGTGAACTTCCCCAAGAAGAAGCAGATGCACTGCTCTGACGAGCGCTGCAACGCCCACAAGAGCTTCAAGGTCGTGCAGTACAAGGCTGGCAAGGCCCGCAAGTTCGCCCAGGGTAAGCGCCGTTACGACCGAAAGCAGTCCGGTTATGGTGGTCAGACCAAGCCCATCTTCCACAAGAAGGCGAAGACCACCAAGAAGATCGTCCTGAAGCTCCAATGCTCCGCCTGCAAGGTGATCGTCCAGAACATCCTGAAGCGCACCAAGCACTTCGAGCTGAACGATAAGAAGAAGAGCGGCAACAAGGACCCCACCTGGTAGTCACTTTGCGCACACACGTTTCTCTGAGATATGTTAATCTCTTTTTCCTGTGTTCTTACCAAAACGAGCTCGACGTTGAAGAAACAAGCGTTCGTGATGCCCATTGCTTTGTCGGTGGAATGATCGTGTTTTATCTGTTTAACATGCCAGAATCAAAGGGTAGAGAGAGAACTTTATTTTAGCAACACAATGTCTCTGGCAAACGTGAACCCCGGTGGCGTTCAGGCCCGCAAGGCCAACGCCCTCGCCATCAATATTGGCGCTGCTCGCGGCCTTCAGGAGGTGCTGAAGAGCAACCTTGGCCCCAAGGGCACGATGAAGATGCTCGTTTCTGGCGCTGGCATGGTGAAGATCACAAAGGACGGCAACACCCTCCTTGGTGAGATGCAGATTCAGCACCCCACCGCGTCGCTGATTGCTCGCGCCGCCACTGCCACTGACGATATCACCGGCGATGGCAGCACCAGCACTGTGCTAGTGATTGGAGAGATGCTCCGCCAGTGTGAGCGCTACATCCAGGACGGCCTTCACCCCCGTGTCCTCACAGAGGGCTTCCACCTTGCCAAGACGGAGGCACTCAAGTTCCTCGAGACTTGCCATATTGCCATCCCTGAGGGCTCCAAGCGTGAATACCTGACCAATGTTGCCCGCACTGCGCTCAGCACCAAGGTGGGTGCCGCAATGACCGAGCAGCTTGCCGATGCCGTCGTCGACGCCGTCCTCGCCGTTGCCCCTGCCAACATGGCCCAGGAGGTCGATACGATCGATTTGCACATGGTAGAAATTATGCACATGCGCCATCGCCTGGCGTCCGATACGCGCTTCATCAACGGTATCGTGCTTGACCACGGTGGCCGCAACAACGACATGCCCAAGTACCTCGAGGATGCATACGTGCTGACCTGCAACGTCTCCCTTGAGTACGAGAAGAGCGAGTTGACGGCTGGATTCTACTACAATAACCCTGAGGAGAAGGCCAAGATGGCCATCGCCGAGCGCAAAATGACCGATGATCGCGTTGCCGCCATCATCGCCCTGAAGAAGGAAGTGTGCACCAAGGAGAACAAGAAGACCTTCTGCGTGATCAACCAGAAGGGTATTGACCCCATTGCCCTTGAGATGCTCGCCAAGGAGGGCATCCTTGGTCTTCGCCGTGCTAAGAAGCGCAACATGGAGCGCCTTGAGCTCGCTTGCGGAGGCGAGGCGATCAATAGCTGCGAGAACCTGACCCCCTCCGTCCTTGGCCACGCTGACGTCATCCAGGAGCACCAGATCGGTGATGACAAGTACACCTTTGTTGAGACTGCCAAGAAGGGCAAGAGCTGCACTCTCCTCATCAAGGGCCCCAACGACCACACGATTGCTCAAATCAAGGATGCTGTTCGCGATGGTCTGCGCGCCGTGAAGAACGCCCTCGAGAGCGGCGTCGTGGTGGCTGGAGCTGGCGCCTTCGAGGTTGCCCTGCACGACCACCTGATGGCCTACGCTGAGGAGGTCACCGGAAAGCAGAAGATTGGTGTGCGTGCATACGCCGACGGTTTCTTGACCATCCCGAAGACCCTTGCGGAGAACAGCGGTCTCGATATTCAAGCTGCCCTTATTTCACTTCAGGAGCATAACCGTGGCGCTCGCAAGGAGGGCCGATGGGTCGGTCTCCGCCTCGAGACCGGAGACACCATCGACCCCGTGGCTGCAGGCATCTTTGACAATGCAATCGTGAAGAAGAGTCTTATCGATAACTGCGGCGTGATTGCTGCGCAGCTCCTCCTTGTAGACGAGATCATGAAGGCCGCTCGCCGTGGTGGTGGTGCTCCCCCACAACAGTAGATTTTGAGTGGAAATACACTGGAAGGACGCCATGACGCTTTGGTCACGCATTCTTGAGGTCAACCAAATGATTCGTTTGCAGGAAACATCGAGCGAAGAGCCGCTCGATCAGCGCACGATTTTGGTTCTCATTTTTTGTGTCTGAACGCAAAGCGAATGGATGTCCGATGAAGATTTGTTAGAAAGAAAGAGGGTGTAGAACGGCACTCACGTGGAGACAACCCCCCGTTCGTTATTCGTAACTTAAAGTGTCACCGGAAATGGAAAGCACAAAAAAACCAAGAAGAAGAAAACACCAAAAAAAAAAACACTTGTCCAACGCATTTGCATGAAGAAGGGAGAAGTATGACTACTGTAGTATTTTGGATTGAAGAAGGAGAGGGAGTGGTGTGTGTGTCTGTGTGGAAAGATATTTTGGACAGGAAAACTGAAATGGGTGTGACACATACATAGACGAAGAGGAAAGAGCCTCGCTTTTTTTGCTCTTCCAACGAACTGTCTTCCCTCGGCTTCCCCTCTCCCTCTCTCCCTTCAATTTACTCCTTTGTGTATGTGTGCGAAAAGTGAAAAAAACCCGTGAACATAACAACATAACTCCCTGCTACTGGATTGCATACGAATGAATCATTTTTTTTGTTGCTTTTGTTGACAAAACAAACAAACACAGCCCGTTAACTTTCGAGTAGGAAGTCATCGATTAAGAGAAAAAAGAAGCTCGCGCCAAACTCTCACCCCGTTTGCGTGACATTTTCCCCCGGATTCAAGTGAAGGACTTTTTCGTTGTGAACAAAGAAACACATCGTCGAAGCGAGAGATCTCAGAAGACAAAAGCATTAAGGCAATTTTAGGACCTTTTTGCAATCTTTTTTGATCATCTATTCGATACCGTTCACCAGCGAAGCTTTTTCCCACATCACTCCGAGAGAAGAGTCGTCACCACAGCCTTAGCAGCTCTCCGCATCGTTGATAAGAGTCTCGGGATACCTTAGAGAGTACCGCGAGAACCTTCCCAAAGTCAACAAGAGAGCCCGCAAAAGACAACAAGAGGAACGCGTTGCTCTTCATACAAAAAAGGAGCCACAATCCTTTTCTTAGATTGAGCGAACTGGGAATTTTGAATTTCTTCACAAGAGAAACAAGAAATCCCATTCCGCTCGAAAAGAACTTTCCCAGAATAAAACAAACAACTTTGTTGTGTAGAAAACCGACTTTGTATCAACCCAAAGCAGAGCAACAAATATGGGAAAGGGTGGCGCCGCTGATAAAGAAGAGGTCCCCACCGACAAGCGTATCCAGTGGATGGAAGCACGTATCACTGCGTCCCTGAAGCTGAAGCCCGCAGATTCCAAGAAGCTTGTCGACAATGAGGAGAACCGTGGGCAGATGCTCGAGTTCCTCGACATGCCCGATACCAAGCACTGCTACATCTACCAGCTCGCATCTGGTGGCTTCGTAGCCCGTGTGGAGGCACCCGATGAGTTTAAGAAGAAGGGTGTGTACTTCTCTAAGATGAAGCGTGAGAAGCTGCTGGACGAGAACCTGCTCAAGCAATGGGTGTCGTTCGGTGATCTCACCCCTGATACCCTTAACGGACTGAACAACCTGACCAAGGGTGTGTTCTCCCACATCATTCGTCGTGAGGCTGCCAACGTGAAGCAGGTCCCGGATGTGGCGGTCCCAGAGTTGATGGACAGCACCAACAGCCTGCTCTCGCAGATGCTTGTGACCCTCGGTCTCAGCCAAGGTAAGACCCTGCTGCCAATTCCCCCCGTCAATCTGCCCACCCGCATTGACGACAACCCTGCAGATAAGGATCTTCTGTACCAGTTGGAGAGCGCCATCGTTGCGTGGACCGCACAGATTCGCCAGGCCATCATCTCATCTCCTGAGGAGATGCTCGAGGCGGCTATTGTGAGCCTCAAGCACCCCGGCCCCCTGGATGAGATCGCTTTCTGGCAGAACAAGTCCGACAACCTTTCTCACCTCGAGGAGCAGCTCCACTCCGTTCGTATTCTGAAGATCCTCGTGATCCTCAAGAAGTCCGGCAGCAGCTACTACACTCCCTTCGCTGCGCTCATCCAAGAGCTGAAGGACGCCGCCAACGAGGCTCGCGATAACTACCGCTTCCTCAAGCCCCTTGCCCAGGAGTTCGACGTCATTTGCCTCGCCTCGTCAAACAAGATGGAGTTCTCTGAGCTCGTCCCCAACGGTGTCTTCCGACGCCTGTTCCACTTCTTGTTCCTCCTGTGGACCCGCTGCGCGTTCTACAACACCGCCCCTCGCTTGGTGGTCCTCATCCGTGAAATGTGCAACGACCTGATTGCCTGCGCTGCAGACAACGTCGGTGTGGCCGAGTTCGCGGAGGGCATCGAGAAGAAGGAGGCCATCAACCGCCTGAGCAGCACCCTTGCTATCTGCGGTCAGTTCAAGGCTGCGTACTTCATGTACAAGTCCCGCGCTGCCAAAGAGTCGCGTCCTTGGAAGTTCCAGAACACCGCTCTCTTCTCCCGCCTCGATGCGTTCTTGGAGCGTTGCCACGACCTCCTTGACGTGATGGAGACTGCTGTCCTCTTCGATAAGATGGAGAGCATGAAGATTGGTGGTACATACGGCCAGGACCTCACCACTCAGGCCGAGAAGGTGAAGAAGGAGTTCGACGCTGCGCAACGTCAATTTTTCAGCGTTTCCTACGACCTGCTCAACGTTGATGAGCCCATGTTCGACACTGACTATGGTGCGTTCCGTGCCGTTGTCCGTGAGCTGGAGCGCAGAATGGGTTCGATGCTCGTCACGACCATCGATGACAACCGCGCCCTCACCGGTGTCTTCAAGGCGATCGACACCTTCGACGGCTTCTCCGACCGTCCGATTATCAACCAGGAGTGGCTCAAGAAGCAGAATGAGGTGCTCAAGGGCTTCAATGAGGACTTGCTGATTGTGCAGGATGTTTTCCTCCGCCAAAAAGACACGGTTGCCGCCTACCCCAACTACGGGGGGTGGCGTTGCAGCGAATAAACCTCAGCACGGAACATGCTGGCGTAATGGCTCGGGGTACGAGCACAGAGCCTCGAGAGGTTCGGTCAGGAACTCTCGCTCGACCCATAACTCTGGCTCGCAGAGATGGTCGTCGAAGAGTGACGCTAGTTTCGTGTGTAAGTACGGCGGATGCTTCACACCAGAAGTGTCCAACCGTACCAGTCGCGACTCTTCGACTTCGACGGGGACGAGTGGTTCCTGCTGGTCCCGTTCGAGCAGCACTTGAAGCTGTGCTTGGAGCAGTTCTGGGACGCACTCCACATGATGGACCTCTAGATCAACTCCTTCGACGCGTCCGATGACAGCAACTTTACCATCCCCCCTCAAGTCGTCGCGCTGTTCAAGAACCGTGAAGTGTTCCGCTCCCAAGTCCTTAAGCTGGACTTCATTTGCACCACCTACAACAACTTCACCGCGTCTCTGCGTGACGAGGACGAGAAGCCGCTGCTGCGCCAGGAGCTCGACCAGTTCGAGACTGAGATCCAGAAGGGTATGCGTGACATCCACTGGCAGAACTCTGAGATCATCGATGACTTTGTTGACCAAGCGCTGAAGATGGTGAACGCCATTGACAAGGTCGCCAACACGATGCACGGCAACGTTAAAATCATCCAAGACTCGATGAACGAGTTCATTAGCGGAGATAAGATGCTTCCGCTGCAATCCACCCGCAACGACAAGACCATGTCGGAGGCGGACTTCCGCAAGAAGTTGGACGACAACAACAAGAACCGCAAGATCATGCTGACCACCAAGGGTGAGCGTATTCACGAACTCGTTGCTGAGACCCTCGGTGCGATCAACGAGTTGAAGAGCAGCTCCGGCTTCCCTGTATTGGACGCCGATACCGATGTCTGGTGCCACTACATCGACTACGTCAACGGCGTGGTCCGCGACTTGATCTGCGACTCAGTCGTGAACTCCCTGAAGCACCTGCGTGATCAACTGAGCCCCGAGTGGTTGGCTGAGAACGACGGCATCCCTCTGCTCGAGGTGAAGCTGACGCTGTCCAAGCCTGCCCCCAACAGCGGTGAGAAGGTGGAGTCCCGTTTTGAGCCCCACCTCTTGTCCCGAGATTCCTCATCCCACTCCGTCGATGCCATCATCAACGAGGCGATCTCTAACATCAACACCACTGCCACGTACGTCTCTCGCCTCGACACCGGCGATCCGAACGACAACTACCTCAGCGAAGTCCTGGAGCACAAGGAGGCCAACCAGCTGGCGAAGCAGATTAACGAGGAGCTGCAGCGTGCCGCGGAGAACGCGTCGAACTACATGCGCAATTACGATGAGTTCAAGCACCTGTGGGAGGCCGACATGAAGAAGTCGTTTGCCACCTTCCTTGAGAAGAACACTACCAGCAAGACCGCCGCCAAGTCCGCCACTGTGGGTGAGGATGGAATGCCCTCAATGGACGGCGAGGAGGAGAAGGAGTACTTCGGAGTGCCCTTAGTGGACTACGACAGGGCCATCACCGAGTATGAGCGTGTCGGTGCTCGTATTGATACGATTGAAGACCGCCACCGTGAGGCATTCTTGCGTATTGATGTGAAGCCCATTCGTCTGGCACTGCAGGACATTTGCCGCCGATGGAAGGACACGTACAGCGGCCACCTGATGCGGAAGATCCGCGCCGACCTCGAGAGCCTCAAGGCGTTCGTCGAGGAGGCAGGCAAGGGTCTCGATGCCGAGGTGCTCGATGGCAACGTTGAGTCCCTCAAGTCCGTCATGCGCTGGATTCGTGACTGCCGCGTCCGCCACAGTGAAGTGGTTGGCCCCGAGGGTAAGAACGGGGGTATGTTCCCCCCTATCCAGGCTGCCATTCAAATGCTGAAGAGCCACGCCAACACCGCCACCGACGCAGACGCCGAGCTTTCCAAGATCGAGGAGCTCGAGGAGCTCCGCAAGCCTGCACCTGAGTTGTGGAACACACTGAACAAGCAGGCCCTGAACGTCCGTGCTCAGAATTCCCTCGTGCAGGATCGCGAGGCTGAGAAGATCAAGGAGCAGATGGTCCAGTTCGAGGACCGCCTGGTGGACGAGAGCCGCAAGTTCCGCCAGCAGCGCCTCTTTACCTACGAAGTCGACACTACAAGCGTCTACAAGGAGATCGACAACCTTGCCACCCACTTCAATGGGCTTGAGGGTGAGGGCAAGTCTCTCCAGAACCTCCAGGAGCTGTTCGACCTGCAGCCCTCTGACTTCCGCGAGCTCCGTGAGTGCCGATCGGATCTCGTGATGCTCAAGCACGTGTGGGATCTTAACAGCCACGTCGTGACCCAGTTCCAGGACTGGATGAAGGCCACCTTCAAGACCGTCGATGTCAGCATCTTCGAGGATGAGGGTAAAAAGATCGCCAAGCAGCTGCAGCAGCAGCCACCCCGCGCGAAGGCGTGGGATTGCTTCAAGGGGCTTGATGAGCAGGTCCGTAACATGCGTACCTCCCTCCCCCTGTGCCAGTCGCTCAGCTCGCCTGCCATGCGTGAACGCCATTGGCAGCTGCTGCTGACCACGACGAAGCAGGCAGGTCGCATCGACCCCACCGCCGACGACTTCACCCTAGAGAAGCTCCTTGCCCTCGGACTCCACAAGTTCGCCGAGGAGGTCGGCAACATCGTCGAGAAGGCTGAGAAGGAGCTCCGTATTGAGAAGAACCTCACCAAGATCATTGAGATCTGGGAGAAGCTGGTCTTCACGTATGACTTCCATGAGGGTCTCGACACCTACCTGCTCGGCCCCGTTGATGAAATCGTTGAGCAGCTTGAGGCGGATAACAACGCACTGTCCAGCATGCTCTCTGATCGCTTCGTCGAGTTCTTCTTCGAGAAGGTCATGACCTGGCAGAAGAACCTTGGTAGCGTCGACACCTGCACCACCAAGTGGATGGATATTCAGCGCCAGTGGATGAACTTGTTCCCCATCTTCGTCCTGTCCGCTGATATCAAGGAGCAGCTGCCCGAGGACGCCAAGGCGTTCCAGGAGGCCGATGACGTCTTCCGTCAACTGATGAGCAAGGCCCACAAGTACACCAATGTCATTGAGGTGATCTGTTCCGAGACCCTCAAGAATGAGATTGGCCGAGATCAGGAGCTGGAGGACATTCTCACCTTCATCCAGGACATCTTGAACCGCTGCGAGAAGGCGCTGACGGAGTACCTGGAGACCAAGCGAAAGATCTTCCCCCGTTTCTACTTCGTGTCCTCCTCGGATCTGATCGACATTCTGTCCAAGGGTAGCGACCCCCGTGCCGTCATGGTGCACATGTCCAAGATTGTGGACTCCATTGATGTGTTCAGCCTCGACGGAAACCCCAATCCCCACGCTGGCCCCAAGGATGTCTTCGAGATCGTCTCCATTCAAAGCGAGAAGGTCAGCCTCCCTCAGGACTTCACCTGCGATGGCCCTGTGGAGGAGTGGCTGAACGGTGTCATCTACGCCATGCAGCGCGCCATCAAGCAGCACATTCAAGAAGCCAACTCCACTTACATCGAGAAGCCCCGTACAGAGTGGATCTACCAGTACCCCTGCCAGGCTGTCATTGTTGCCTCTCGTGTGTGGTTCACCACCGAGGTCCACCAAGCCTTCACGCAACTCGAGGAGGGTAACGATATGGGTATGAAGGACTGCCTCAAGAACCAAAAGCAACAGCTCGACAACCTCATTAAGGAAGTGCTCATGGACCGTACCTCCAACGATCGTAAGATGCTTGTGCATCTGATCACCATCGACGTGCACAATCGTGATATCGTGCAGCAGATGGTGGATGAGAAGGTCGACGCCGTGGACGTCTTCACGTGGCAGGCGCAGCTCCGTTGCTACTGGGACGAGAAGAAGGGCTCTGAGATCCGTATTGCGGATGCGGAGTTCATTAACGGTTACGAGTACATTGGTCTGTGCGGTTGCTTGGTGATTACCAAGCTCACCGATCGCTGCTATATCACCCTGTCCCAGGCCTTGCGTCTGCGTAAGGGTGGTGCCCCTGCAGGCCCCGCCGGTACCGGTAAGACGGAGACGACCAAGGATCTTGCTCGTAACTTGGGTATTGCGTGCTACGTGTTCAACTGCTCCGATCAGATGAATTACATCTCCCTCGGTCAGATCTTCAAGGGTCTCGCCATGTCTGGCTCTTGGGGTTGCTTCGACGAGTTCAACCGTATCTCCATCGAGGTGCTGTCTGTCGTGGCCACCCAGGTCGGTTCCATCCTTAACGCCCTTAAGGAGAACAAGAAGCGCTTCCGTTTCATGGACGAGGAGATTCCGATCATCCCCTCTGTCGGTTCCTGGATTACCATGAACCCCGGTTACGCCGGTCGCACGGAGCTTCCCGAGAACATCAAGTCTCTGTTCCGCCCGTGCGCCATGTGCGTCCCCGATCTGAAGAACATTTGCGAAATTATGTTGGCCGCTGAGGGTTTCATTGAGGCCAAGGATCTCTCCCTCAAGTTCGTGACCCTGTACCGCCTGAACAGGGAGCTGCTCTCCCCCCAAGACCACTACGATTGGGGTCTTCGTGCCGTCAAGTCTGTGCTCTACATCGCCGGTTCCCTCAAGCGTGGTGACCCCGACCTGCCCGAGCGTAATGTGCTCATGCGTGCCCTCCGTGACACGAACATGGCCAAGCTCTCCAAGGATGATGTGTACGTGTTCATGGGCCTTATCCGCGCCCTCTTCCCTAACCTCGAAGTCCCAAAGAAGGAGAAGCAATCGTTGGTGGATGCCTGCAAGCAGGTCTGTGTCGAGATGGGGAACCTCCCTGGAGATAACGATATCTTCATTCTCAAGTGCGTGCAGTACGAGGAGCTTCTGCACGTGCGTCACTCTGTCTTCGTGCTCGGCCCTGCTGGTTGCGGTAAGACTCAGTGTTGGAAGTGCCTGCAGGGTGCCCTCACGAAGCTGTTCCAGGACGAGTGGAAGGGAAAGTGCACTGCCGCTTGTCTGAACCCCAAGGCCATCAGCTCCAACGAGCTGTACGGGTACTTCACCCCAAACAAGGAGTGGCGCGATGGTATCCTCTCCACCATCTTCCGTGATCTTGCCTTGGAGTCCAAGAAGCGTAAGAACTGGAAGTGGATCGTGCTGGACGGTATCATCGATGCCGAGTGGATCGAGTCGATGAACACCGTCATGGATGACAACAAGATGTTGACCCTTGTGTCCAACGAGCGTATCCCCCTGACCGCGTCCATGCGTATGATTTTCGAGATTTCCCACTTGAAGAACGCGTCGCCCGCCACCGTGTCCCGTGCTGGTGTTGTCTTCATCAACGAGTCCGATCTCGGTTGGGGTCCGTTCAAGGACAAGTGGCTCGCATCCCGCGATAAGCGCGAGCGTGCGTACCTCGACAACCTCTTCGACAAGTACGTTCCCCAGGTGTTCGAGTTCTGGAAGCGCAGCATGCGCACCATTGTCGGTATCATGGATATCAACATCATCCAGACAATCTGCTTCCTGCTCGAGGGTATCTTCGCCAAGCAAGATATGAACGAGCTCTTCAAGCACCCTGGTGTCTCTGATATCTTTGAGAAGTACTTCGTCTTCGCCGTCGTGTGGGCCTTCGGAGGTCCCCTCCCTGGAGCCGATGGCCGCGTTGATATGCGCCAGAACTTCTCGAACACGTGGCGCAAGGAGTTCCCCACGATGAAGATGGCAGATAACCTCTCCGTCTTCGACTTTTATGTCGAGAAAATCAAGGACGGCGACACCGTCCAGTACGACTGGCGCCCGTGGAGCGACCTCGTGACACCGTACAAGCACGACCCCGAGGCACAGCTCTCCAGCGTGACCGTGCAGACCGCCGACACCGTCCGTATGACGAACCTGATGTCGCTCTTTATTGACCATGGCAAGGGCGTGATGCTTGTCGGTACTGCCGGTACCGGTAAGACGAACTTGATCATGTCCAAGCTCCGCATGTTGAACAAGGATGAGGTCCTCTTCCGCGTCGTCGCCTTCAACGCTCGTACCTCCTCCCAAGGTCTGCAGTCCGTGATGGAGCAGTCCATTGAGAAGCGCACGGGTAAGACCTACGGTCCGTTCAACCGCAAGAAGCTGGTCTTCTTCCTGGATGATATGAACATGCCCGCCCCTGATAAGTACGGCACCCAGGAGGCGATTGCGCATCTGCAGCAGCACGTCTGCTACGGCTTCTGGTACGACCGCATCAAGATTATCCAGAAGGAGGTCGTCGACTTGCGTTACGTCGGTGCCATGAACCCCAAGTCCGGTACCTTCACCATCCTCGACCGTCTCCTGCGCCACTTCGCTGTGTTCTCCACGAACATGCCCGACAAGTCCGACCTCGTGAAGATCTACGGACAGATCCTGAATGCGCACCTGAAGCCCTTCGGCCGCGAAATTCGCGAGAACCTGGGCAACCTTCTCACCAACGCCACCATCGAGCTGCACTTCGCCATGGTCAAGAACTTCTTGCCCACCGCCATCAAGTTCCATTACCAGTGGAACATGCGTGAGATGTTCAACATCTTCCAGGGTCTGACCAAGTCCAACCCGAAACTGCACAACACGTCCCTCCAGATTGTTCGCCTGTGGGCCCATGAATGCTCCCGCACCTTCCGTGACCGCATGCCCAGTGAGGATGACATGAAGAAGTACGATCAGATTGTGAATGAGCTCATCAACAAGGTCGGCTTTACGGACATTGACCTTTCTGAGGTGATGAAGGACCCCCTTCTCTGGGCACCGTTCTTCACCAGCAAGGACGGCGAGGAGAACGTGTACAACGAGACAGACATCGACACGTGCAACAAATTCCTCGCCAAGAAGCTTGATGAGTACAACGATAACTTTGCCCGCATGGACCTTGTGCTCTTCAACCAGGCCATGGAGCACGTGTGCCGTATCGCACGTATCACATCCAACCCCCGAGGTAACGCGATGCTTGTTGGCGTCGGTGGTTCCGGTAAGCAGTCCCTTGCTCGCCTTGCGTCGTACATCAACCAGCACGATATCTTCCAGATTCTCGTGACGAGCAACTACAACATCAACGACTTCCGTACAGAAGTGCAGGAGGTGTACAGGAAGTGCGGTCTGAAGGGCTACCCCTTCGCGTTTATCATGACGGACTCGCAGATCGTGGTGCAAGACATGCTTGTGTACTTGAACGATATGCTCAGCTCTGGTAACGTCCCTGACCTCTTCAACCAGGATGAGCGCGATGGCGTGAATGGTTCGATTCAAAACGAGGTGAAGGCGAGTGGCAACCCCGACTACTCCAGCGCTGACGTTTGCTGGGAGTACTTCATCAACAAGGTCCGTACGAACTTGCACGTGATTCTCTGCTTCTCCCCCGTTGGCAAGAACTTCGCCGCGTGGTGCCGTGAGTTCCCCGCCCTTGCCAACACAACTGTCATTGACTGGTTCCACGCGTGGCCGGAACAGGCCTTGAAGTCCGTTGCCACCCGGTTCCTCTCTGAGATTGAGCTTGGCGGTAATGACATGACCAAGGCGATCGCAGACTTCATGGCGTTCTGCCAGCTTGGTATCACCGAGGCCAGCGAGGACTACTATGCGCAGGAGAAGCGCCGTGCCTACACCACGCCCAAGTCCTTCCTCGAGCTGATTTCCCTTTACAAGGTGATGCTCGGAAAGAAGCGCCAAGACCTCAACGACCAGACGGAGCGTCTCGTCTCTGGTATCGATAAGATTAAGGAGGCCGGAGTGCAAGTCGCGGCGTTGCAGGAGGTCCTCCGCAAGGAGTCCATTGAAGTGGAGGAGGCCCGTCGCAAGACTGCATCCCTCATGGAGCACGTGGGTAAGGAAAAGGCCATCGTCGAGGAGCAGTCTGAGATTGCCGAGGTTGAGGAGACCAAGACGAACAAGATTGTGTTTGAAGTCGAGACGTTCGCCGCGCAATGCGCCAGCGATCTTGCCAAGGCCAAGCCCCTTGTTGATGAGGCCCTTGCTGCTCTGGATACCCTTGATAAGGGTTCCATTTCTGAGCTGAAGAATCTTGGTAAGCCCCCGGATGATGTGCAGATGGTGGCTATTTGCGTGAAGGTGCTGACCTCCGACCCGAAGAACATTCCCAAACCCGCCATGCGTAACTGGGCCGAGGCAAAGAAGATGATGAATCAAGTCGATAAGTTCCTTGCGGAGCTCCGCAGCTTCGATGTCAACAACATCCCACAGGCCTGCGTGGATCAGATCCAGGTGTACATCACCAACCCCCAGTTCGATTCGGACATCATCAAGACCAAGTCTGGTGCTGCCGCAGGTCTCTGCAAGTGGGCTATCGGCATGAACAAGTACCATCTCGTGCGTTGCGACGTGAAGCCCAAGGAGGAGCGTCTGGCAGAAGCCCAGGAGCGCCTCGCCCAGTCCAAGGCCGCACTGAAGAAGATTCAGGACAAGGTCAGCGACTTGAAGGCGAAGCTCGACGCACTCATGCGTCAGTACAACGAGGCCGTGGAGCAGGCCAATGCTATTGAGGCCAAGGCCAAGAAGACCCGTGATAAGGCGGACCTTGCGACTCGACTTGTGTCTGGTCTCGCCGATGAGTCTGTCCGTTGGGGTAAGACCATCCAGGACCTGCAGCACGCCACGAAGCTGCTCATTGGTGATGTGCTCGTTGGCTCTGCCTTCATCTCCTACATCGGCCCCTTCAGCAAGGTGTTCCGTGAGAAGATTGTGCACCAGGACTGGATCCCAACGATCAAGGAGTACGGCATCCCCATGACCCCTGGTCTCGACGTCGTCATGGGCGTCCTAACCTCCGAGGCCACCGTTGCGTCTTGGAACAACGAAGGCCTGCCTTCCGATCGTGTCTCCACGGAGAATGGTTCTATCGTCACCAACTGCACTCGTTGGCCGCTGATGATCGACCCTCAACTGCAGGGTATCAAGTGGATCCGTACGCGTGAGGAGCCCAACGGCCTCAAGGTTATTCAGACTTCTCAACGCAGCTGGCAGCGCACCCTGCAGGCGTGTATTGAGGATGGTCTCCCTTGCCTCCTTGAGGGTCTTGGTGAGAACATCGAGCCCATTCTTGACAATGTGCTTGGACGCGCCACCTACAAGAAGGGCGGCAAGATGTTTATGAAGCTTGGTGCCACAGAGGTGGAGTACAACGCGAACTTCCGTTTCTTCCTGCAGACCAGGCTCGGTAACCCTCACTACAAGCCCGAGGTCAATGCTCAGACAACTCTGATCAACTTCATGGTGACAGAGACTGGTCTCGAGGATCAGCTGCTTGCCGTGGTGGTCAACCAGGAGCGCCCTGACTTGGAGCAGAAGCGTGTTGCCCTCATCCGTCAAATGAACACCATGACCATCGAGCTCCAACAGTGCGAGGATGGTCTGCTGTTCGAGCTCGCCAACGCCAAGGGTGATATTTTGGAGAACGTTGCCCTCGTCGAGAACCTTGAAACCACAAAGCGCAAGGCGAAGGAGATCAACCACTCCATGGCCCTCGCCATCACCACCCAGAAGGATATTGCCATGAACCGACTCACGTACACCACCGTGGCCGTGCGCGGCTCGCTGCTGTTCTTCCAGCTCGATCAACTCTGCAAGATTGATCACATGTACCAGTACTCCCTCGAGGCGTTCATGGTCGTGTTCAACAAGGCCCTTGGTAAGGCCGAGTTCCCTGAGGACAAGAAGGACGTCAACAAGCGTGTGGACAATGTCATGCGGTCCATCACAGAGACTGTCTTCGCTTACGTGTCCCGTGGTCTCTTCGAGCGCCATAAGCTCATTTTCAGCTCTCTTCTGTGCTTCGCGATTCTCAGCCGCCGTGGAGACATTGATCGTCGCCAACTTGACTTCCTCCTTCGTGGAAAGAAGAAGAGTGGTATCGACAGACCGGAGACTGTGCAAGAGTGGTGCCCAGAACCCAACTGGGCCGCCGTGCAGGCGCTTGCCGAGGTTGAGGGCGCCACCCCTGAGTTCTCCGGCCTCCCAGCCGACATGAGCGAGGGTAACCGTTGGAAGCTGTGGGCTGAGACTGAGAAGCCAGAAGATGAAAAGCTCCCCGCCGATTGGAAGATCCTCTCCGATTTCCAGAAGCTGTTGATTCTCCGTTGCCTCCGCCCCGATCGACTGACCGCCGCCCTCGAAACCTTCGTTGCCGGCGCCATCGGCAAGTTCTACGTCTCCGATCAAGCCGTAGACATCTCCACGTCCTTCAAGGACAGCACCACCACCACGCCGCTCTTCTTCATCCTTTCCGCTGGTGTTGACCCCGTCCGCTCCGTGGAGGACCTTGGCCGTAAGCTGGGCTACACGTACGACAACGAGAAGCTGTACAACGTGTCTCTAGGACAAGGTCAGGAAATCGTCGCGGATCGTGCCCTTGAAGCTTGCTTCGCCAAGGGTGGCTGGGCACTGCTGAACAACATCCACTTGGTGCAGAAGTGGCTCGGGTCCCTCGAGCAGCGCCTCGAGACGTACGCTGAAGTCTACACCAAGATGGCCCAGATTGCAAGGCGCAAGGCGGAGAAGCGCGCCGCTCGCAAGGCGATGCTTGAGCCCACTGGTGACGCCGACGGCGAGGGCGGTGCGGCTGAGGGTGAGGAAGCGGCCCCCGCCGAGGGCTCCACCAGCCCCGAGGGCGAGAAGACCGGCGAGGAGGGCGCGGAGGGCGCCGAGGGTGCCGCCGAGGCCCACGTAGAGGAGGAGGAGGAAGAGGAAGAGGAGGATGACGATGATCCGGATCTCAAGATGGACGGCCCCAAGGGTAGCCTCGAGTTCCGTGTGTTCCTCTCCGCTGAACCCTCGCCCGTCATCCCCATCGGTGTGCTGCAGCGATCCATCAAGCTGACCTCTGAACCCCCAAGTGGTGTGAGGGCTAACGTGGTTCGTGCAATGGCCAACTTTGCGGATGAGCCATGGGAGCGCAGCGCCAAGCCCACCGAGTACCGCTGTGTCATGTTCTCCATGTGCTTCTTCCACGCCGTCGTTGTGGAGCGCAAGAAGTTCGGCCCACAGGGTTGGAATCGTGTGTACCCATACAACATGGGAGATTTGACCACCTGCATGGAGGTCACGGCCAACTACATCGAGGACAGGCCAAAGATCCCATGGGAGGATCTGCGTTACGTGTTCGGCGAGATTATGTACGGCGGTCACATCACCGACGATTGGGATCGTGTCCTCTGCATGGCCTACCTGCAGACGTACGTCGTACCAGAGTGCTGCGATGGCCTTGAGCTTGCCCCTGGCCTCCCGGTTCCTCAGCCGATGAGCTACGTCGAGTACATCACGTGGCTCAACGAGTCCGGTGAGGTGCCCCCTGAGAGCCCTATTCTGTACGGTCTCCACCCCAATGCAGAAATCAACTACCGTACGGTGCAGGCTGACGTCTTGTTCAAGACCATTAACGAGCTCCAGCCCAAGGCCCAGGGCGGTGCTGATATGCTCAGCCCCCAGGATATTGTCCGCGCCAAGCTCGATGACATCCGCGAGCGCCTGCCCGAGGCCCACAATCTGCAAGATCTGTCTGAGCGCCTCGAGGAGGACCGCAGCCCTCAACAGCACGTGTTCTACCAGGAGTGCGAGCGCATGAACATTCTCATTGACCGTCTCAAGAAGTCCCTTGAGGAGCTTGACCTCGGTATGAAGGGTGCCCTGTCGATGACCTCCTCGATGCAGCAGCTCTTTGATGAGCTCTTCATGGACCGCGTGCCAGAAGTCTGGACCAAGGTCTCCTTCATGTCGATGCGTCCCCTGGCTAGCTGGGTGGAGAACTTCCATCAGCGTAACGAGCAGCTGCTCAGCTGGTTCGGCGACCTGCAGACGCCCAAGGTGACGAACCTTTCCTTCTTCTTTAACCCCATGTCCTTCCTGACCGCTATCATGCAGACGACCTCGATGGTCAACAGCTTCGATCTCGATCAGATGGCCCTTGTCGTGGATGTTCTGAAGAAGACCATCGACCAGATCGAGACCAGCGCTCGTGACGGTTGCCACGTGCACGGCCTCATCATGGAGGGTGCCCGCTGGGATCCATCTGGTGCCATCGAGGACAGCCGCATGAAGGAGCTGTACCCCCGCATGCCCATCATGACCGTCCGATCATTGCCCCTTGGTAAGATCGATCGACGCGATCAGTACGAATGCCCTCTGTACAAGACCCAGCAGCGTGGCCCCGGCTTCGTGGTTGGCTTCTGGCTGAAGACCAAGCAGGCTCCCCGCAAGTGGGTGATTGCTGGTGTGGGTATGCTCCTCGATGTTGTGGAGTAATCGAGAAGAGACAAAAAAAAAACCCCGGATGTAGATAGAGAAACAAACTGCAAAGGAAAAAAAAAAAACAATTTAGGAAATCCTTTTTTGGATCGCACACACAAACAAAAGCAAAATCGAAAGGCAAATCAAAACAAAAAACACACACAAAAAATCACCCCACTTCCTCCTCCACACTCCAATGCGAACAACAACATTATTCAAGAATGTAACCATACACCCTCAAACATCTTCTTTCTTTTTTATTGGAAAAAAAACCCTCCTGAGTTTGATTCCTGGAGTTATCGTCTCGTTTCGTTTTTTTTTTTAATTTTTTTTTTTGATGTGATAAAATAGGAATAGAGGTCGAGATACCCCTCCCCCCAAATACACTTATCAGCCATTGGTGCTTTTAGGAGTGGTAGACAAGCCAACCAAACCAAACAAAAAAAAAAGGAACAACAAAGCAAAAGACCGATCGAAGATCTTTTGTTTTCTTTTTTTAGTACTACCGTGCGCAACAACAACAACCAAAACAACACAGCAGTTGCAGCAACGCTCAACTAAACCCTACTATCAAACAAACTCAACAACCTATTTATTGGAAACAAGAAAAACAAGATGTCAAACGTGAGCCCCTCTCAGCAACCACTGCACGTGCAATACCCATCGCTCCCAGTGCCGCCTAAGAGTGGCAACACTGCCCCATCCCAATCCGGTGCGAATGCCCCGTCTCTCGTCAAAATTCAGGACGGTAGAAAAATCTACACTGTAAGAGGTGTCACCTTCGAAGTGGACCAGCACTACGAATTGATCAAGGCGATTGGCCTCGGTGCGTATGGTTTGGTCTGCTCAGCATTAGATTTGCGGTACGTACCCGGTAGTGCATTTTATGACCAAGAGGAAGACCACAGGGAGTCTCATGGCGGTATGATCATCAAGGAGCGTGGGGGGAGCAAGAAGCTCCACAAATACACGCCGCCTTCGTCTCGTGTGGGGAAGCAGGAGGCCGCTAGGAAGAGCAACCAAGATGACCCCCCAGCGGTCCTTGTGCCTTCGCTCCGCCACGATCCGTACGCGCGCGGTAAATTATCCAACAACCTGACCTCCCCGTACGTGGCCATCAAGAAAATCCCGAAGTTGTTCAACGACCTAGTGGACGGCAAGCGTGTCTTGCGCGAGGTCAAGATCCTTCAACACCTGAGAGGTCACGAAAATATTGTGCGCCTTCACGACCTTTTGTACCCCCGACAAAGCAAAGACACCTTCCGAGATTTGTACATTGTCACGGAACTGCTAGACACCGACCTCCACCTAGTTCTCAAGTCTCGTCAACCTCTTGAAGAAGACCACCTGCGGTTTATCATTTACCAGCTGCTCAAGTCGCTCATCTTCACCCACAGCAGCGGGATCATTCATAGGGACCTGAAGCCGGGCAATCTTCTCCTTACAGGCAGCTGTGAATTGAAGGTGTGCGATTACGGCTTGGCACGTGGAGGATTCCCAATACCCATGCCGTCCAAGGATGATCCAACTGCTGCCGGTGGCACAGGTGGCAAGGCTCCCGGCTTGGCGTGCAGCACATCAGAAGGCACTCACTCGCTGGGCACCACCACCACCAGTGGTAGCATGCTTGTGGCGAACAACAACCACCAGACTGCCTTCGTCGCCGCCTCTCCCATGATCGACCAATTGAACAAAAAGAATAATGTAGGCGTGTCGTATGAAAAGTCCGTCGAGACACGCAACCTTGCCAACACCACTCCTGGCGGCACATCGATGAGCGGGAACCATCCAGCGATGGACCTCACGGACTACGTCATCACGCGGTACTATCGGCCCCCGGAGCTGCTCATTATGTCGCACTATGGTCACTCGGTAGATATTTGGTCAGTAGGATGCATCTTTGCAGAGATTTTGCTCCACAAACCTGTATTCCCGGGAAAGGACTACCTCTCCCAGCTGACGATGATCGCGCAGACTCCTGGCCTGCTTCATTTACCCAAGACTCCTGAGCAGCTTGAGCAGTGCTTCGTTGGCGGAGCTGAGGGGAAGAATTATCTCAAAGATTTATTCTTTGGACGTGGCCGGAATAAGCGTGGGAACGGCAGCGGTTCGGATAGCCCTCAGTCAGAGTCTCCCGGAAGTGGCACGTTGCAAACGCCAAACAAGTCGAGCCCAGGAACCGGTGGACTTTCGCTCGACGCCCTTCGCACTCAACTGTTCGGCCCTGATGCGCATCGCTATGTGTCCGACGCTGCGATGACGTTCCTTGCCCCGGCATTGAGCTTCGATCCTGCAAAGCGTCCCACCGCCCTGCAGGCCCTTCGTCACCCATACTTCAGCAAAATGTACGCCGCAGAAGATGAAATTTGGAAAGACAACAACCAAACGCAATACAGCAAGTACTCCAAGGAGCTCAGCGACGAGGAGGCCAGTGCACAGAAGCAGTATGAGTCTGAGGAGGAAGACCAAGGCGAGATGTGGGAGTTCGACCAGCGAGACTTGCAGGAGTCAGACTTGCGCAGTCTTTTCTGGGGGGAGATTGAGCGAGCGCAACGTCGGCGACAACGCTTTGCAAAGGCAGGCACGGTGATCGCGAAAGGCGGAGAGCCTGCATCTCCAACGGTGTCTCCTGGGGCCCGCACTATTTCCCCTGGCAAGCGCTAGAGAAAAAAAAGGGGAGAGAATTATTCTTCTGCATTGCATGTAGCACCCCCAAACAACAGACCTGTATGAATATTGTGCTGAACGGCACCGGAAAAGAAAAGTGCTCGCCGTGCACATTGACGAAGACGACAAAACAAAAAAAAAAAATACAAATCAAATCAAGGGTGAAAAGATCTAGAGGAGTATGCGCCACCCCATCTACACTTACGACACTTTGCCAATATCGCTGACCGAACCTGCATCACAACAACAACAACAACAACAACAACAACAACAACACGCACCCTGCACATCACACACACAATGTTTGTATATTGGAAAAGAGGCCCTATGGTGCACATCCACACAAAAAAACGCTGCATGCATCGGAACATACGAGATAGAGTGGAGGGAGCGAGGAAGCGACGACACGTGACGCGGAGAGATTGATGCCAAAGCAAATAAACACACGAAATCGATTTCTCGCAAGTGGCGACATCGACAAACAAAAAAAATAATCGATCGTGTGCTGCAACGACAGAGAGTAGAGATGACGAGCAGAATTTCAACTTAGACAAAGATGAAGTTGGGCATAACTGCAGAGAAAAGCTGATCACGAGAAAACCCACGGAGGAATTTTTGGCGATCCAAGGTACTACTTGCATTTGTGAAGTGACAGTGATGCGCGCTGTGCTGTGTAGTCTACTTGAGAGGGGTTTGTAGAAAGCGGGGAGCCTCACAGTACTAATGCCACCTTTGCGTTCAATGATTACCAGTGCTCTCGCTCTCTCTCTCTCTCTCGCCTTCTCTCGTGTATCCTCCATTTTTTTCTTTTTTTTAGGGCCTCGCCGATGAGCAGTGCACTCCACGGGCAACGAATGAAAATTACTTTTCACCTTGTGTTGCCTCGCATTCGTATCTCTCTTCTCACCAAGCATTCCCCACACATCTCCTTCCACACTTCAATTTTGTTTTTTGCTTTTCTGACGTTTTTACTTTGTGCAGAATAAAATTTTCGATGTTCGAAAGGATTTGAGCAGAAAGAGTTTTAGCAGCATCTGTGCGTGTTACTTGTGCCACAATAAATTCGTTACCCCCAACGCAAATTTGTTGCACCGTTTCAATGCATAACGCTGGTAAGCAAGAAATGCCGTCCAATCGGCGTCGATCAGAGAAAAAAAGTGCAAAAAAAACACACACACCAACTGTATTCTTTTATGACCGTAACAATCAAAAAAGATGTGGACCGCCAAGAGGAATGACTGGGTGGTTTTGGGCGCAAAATGATAGAGGGCTTTTTAACTCGCACAAAGGGTGTCGTTTTGTGCGAGGAGGAGGAAAAATAAACCCTTTTGAAGATTCGACTGCCACCTCCTGTCTTCGTCTTCGTCATCCACAATCTACTACCATCTTCTATTGTTTTCCCCTCGCGTGCGTTTCTTTTGCTTTTTTTTTTCTTTTCGTGGGAGAATAACAGTGGCGACGGAGATCTTTTTTGACCAGAACAGGGTGGATGGAATAATAATAAAAAAAAGATGAAGAAGAATCTTCGCGAGCGGTCACATTTCGACATGAATCGCTGATCATCACACTGTTGCCAACAGCGGTAGTACCGTGTGTTGGACGGACACGTGTTCAGACGTTTTTGTTGTCGGAAGGGTTGTTTATTTCCACCACACCTATGATGTGCACGCTAGACACTCGCACACTCAAAACCTAAATTTGGCGTTTATCTTTCCCTTTCTCCGCCTCTCTCATCTTTTTCACTTCCCCAATAATGAACACACATACACACTCTGTGCGACGGAGCGCGAGAGTCGTGATTGTGAGGCCACAGACTGAAGCAAAGGACAAAGAAAGAAGCAAAAGCGCAGTAGCCTGCAGTGGGGCTGCGACACATGACAAAGCCAAACAAAATTGCGCACCACACGAGTACCTTTATCGAACACACAAAAAAGTGTCTAGACAACGAAACAAACCATACCATACACACAACAACAACAAACAACACAATCAAGAGAAGAAAACACACAAGTGAAGGGGATTTTTTAAAAACTCTACACGCTCTCCCTCCTCCCAAATAGCACACACAAAACCCAAACGCAACACTCATCGCCACACACGCCTCTCCTCCTCTCCCTTCTAGCAATCCACACACACACAAAAAAACAAACACAAAACAACAACAACCAAAACGTACAACACGATGACTACAATACCAAGAAACCAAATTGAAGTGTAACCTTTGTTTTGCGTTTCTGCTGAAGCTTTATTCTTGCCTTTCTTTGCTTTTCAATTCAGAAACCAAAACCAAAAGCAAAAATGTCTGTTCCCAAAGAGCAGTTGATCAGCTCCGTCATGGAGTGGGCGTTTCTGTCCGATACCGGGATTGCGGCGCGCATCGAAGAATTTGCGGGGAGCTACTGCGCGTACTTTGAGTACATCGCCGAGCCTTCTCTTGATGAGGGGGCAGAGAATCGACTGGTGTACACTCAAATCTATCAAACATTCCAACAATTATTTGAGACGGAACTTAGCAACTTCTTAGCGCAGTACGGCTGGACGAGCGAGCAGTTTGTCGCCACCTGCCAGGAGGAGTTAGAGAAGGAGGAGGACAACGACAAGTGGGGCAGTGTGTTTGAGATTATCGTATCGCTCACAGACTACAATATTTTCAAGAGCATGATGCTGGATATGAAAAGGCGGCATCCCACGCTCGAGCCTCCACCACCACAGCAGTAACAACAACAGACTCCGTCCTCGAATGAGTTGATGCCTGTAGTCTCTCTCGGTGGATGAAAAGCTGAAAGATGTTTGTCAACGTATATTTCTTTTCCATTTGTATGTTGCCTAGCTCGTGGAACGCTCTCAAGTAGCAGCTCGACTGAAACGCTCAACGTTTTTTTTTTCGATGTCAATTGATTGCCGACCAAGCAAGAAAAGAACTCACCAAGATGGGTAAGGAT